>CM043697.1:24657500-24732500 GCA_023935145.1 Bretschneidera sinensis | reverse complement strand
CTCTGCTTCTTTGATCCCTATGATTATGTTCGCCCCTTGTAGCTCTTTAATTGATGTAGTTATAAATAAGGTTGATTGCTTTTTGTTCTTTTCTGTTTTTCATCAGCGGATAGGATATCTTGAATACTGTAAGAAACGAGGTTTTGCAACCTGCTATTTATGGGCCTGCCCTCTTCTGAAGAGAGAAGATTATATCTTGTATCGCCATCCAGAGATTCAGAAAACACCAAAGTCTAACAAGCTGCGGCACTGGTCTCTCTCTCTCTCTCAGTTTGTTTGCACACACTGTCATGAAGTGATATTTTCTGGGTAGCGATGTTTTTGCGGTCAGTGCAAAAATTTACAGCTATGTGAAAGGTAATGCTTATTCTTTAAAATGATGCTTTCTCTTGCCTCTCTTCTTCTATAGCTGTGCTCTTTGGTGGTTGTGGTGCATTGAAAACTCAGCTATTTCTAGTTGGCAGTGTTTCCTTTCCTTGCAGTGCTGTAAAATCTATCTGTAGCCTAAATTTATTGCATTCTAATTTTTTTCACATAAAACTGAACTGTGATATGAATCAAATAGCTTTTTAAAGATTAGCTTTGATTATAAAGTCATTTTCAGTAGCTTGATGAACAATTCAGCAAACACAATGCAATCAACACTATCACAGTTTATAAAATGAGTTCTAACTGGTTGAAAGAACTCAGTTTCAGAGATTCAATATATGATATAAAATTTCAGTTTGCTCTTAATGCTTCAAGCATGAAATTGTTATATCCTTGCTTTTAAGGCCGTACCAGTGCTGTCATATAGACCAATTTGATTACATCTTGCATAGTTATATGGTTCTAGTGCCATTTCCTGATTGCCCTATACCACGCTGCAGGTGCGTGTTGTACCTCCATCTCTGACCCTTCAAAACTTTTTGTTCTTTTATAAATTAAAATAACTGTTAAAATATCAATCCTTGAAAAAAATTTATTCATGTTAAATTTGTAGAGATCTGAAGAAGCATGCAGAGGGGCTGTTAAAGCGTCTGAATCACAGGCTGCGGTTGCAGAGTTAGTAAAATAACAATCACCTGAGATTTCCGAGAGCTGTTGATTATCCCAATTGTACAAAAACAGCAGGATTATTAATGGCAACCAAGAGTACAGACTGTACAGTGCTAACTAGACCAGAGTTAGCGAGTTTATTGAGGCAGTGATAAGATGGGCTCAAGCTTATGAATGTAGCTATGATTCTTCTCGAGCTCATTAAAGCTTAAGCATGTTGTTGCACAGCCCCCACCCGCACCCCAAATGTAAGTCGTTTCTTCTTCTTCTTCCTCTTCTTCCTGTTCGGTTTGTCTAGCCTTTTCTATGCATCAATTTTGTTAGGTATGCATCGTGAATGTTTATTAGTTTGTTTTTTAATATATGATAGGTGTTTTTCTTGGGAGAAATCTGTGATCCATGAGAAATGGCAAAAATTTTGTACAATTAATGGAGAAATAAGGTGGTTCGATAAAACTAAAGCTTCTTAAAACTTCATAATGTGTGAAACGTAGACAAAATAGAGACGTAGACAGGAAGTGTGGATTAAGTGGTTTAATGTGACTTGGGGCTTCAAATATAATTTTTCTTTTTCTTTTACTGGCATCCAACCCAAAGAACAAATATCCAAAGATAGCAGGATACTACCTGTGCTAGCTGATTTGCGCCCGGTATAGCAGTTTCATCAATGGAAAACTGCCATGCTTAACCTGGGTTGCTGAGACATTTGCTTAGGTAATGAAATGTGAGCTTTTGGTTAAGCAGCTAACCCTTGTTTGGATCGAGAGGAATGAAAGGAAATGGAAGAGCATATGTATTGTGTTGTTTGTGAGTTTTTTCCATGAAATAGAGGAGACTTGAAAAGGTATTTTTAATCCTTTCTTTTTCCTTCCTTTAACTCAATCCTAAGCTCCGCTAGGATAAGATAATATGGCAGTGTAAGTTTGAGCTGAGCTCTGACTTCAACTGATTGATAATGAAAGTAACTACATAAATGTAACAGCAACGGCTGCCAAATTTATTAGCAGCAATTCGGAAAAGAACACTGAATTTTTTTGTCTGTTAAAGAAAACAACGTATTTTACCAGGCAAGAAACCGACAAAACCTCTGGATTCTCGTGTTTTCATTCACAAACCGAAAAGTGATTTGTTTCAACTTTCAAATCCAAGTGAAAATAAGGGCAAGATATAAATTCTTAGCCAATCAAGGTATTTTACTAATTCGTCACTATTAGATGGTCGCACATTATTATCATAATCGGAGCTCCCATTGAATAACAGCACTGCAAAATGATAGCCCTGACAACCACACGATATAGAAAAAGTAAAAGAGTCATAAAAATAAAGCTGTTAGTCCTTATAACTTACATGTTTTTTTGCCTCAGAAAACTTCAAAGCAGCAAGATAAAAACTAGGCTCATCTACAAATTCAACCATTTCGAAAGAATGGTTTGCTGCAACTTTTAGTAAAGATATCTGGTCAGGCAAGTCAGAAATCACAACATCTGGGAATTGTTTTCGTTGCTGCTCCAAGGCCTCCTCCTTTGGGGATGGCTAATAACCAGTCTTGCACCTATAAAGACAACAGTCAGAAATCTGAAAATTGATAAGAAAGCAAGCCCCATTTCTGTGTTTTTTTTTTTTGAAAAAATTTTGGAACTAGTCAATACTGTAATTTGTTTCCAAAATATGACTTCTACTACAATATTTTAATATAATAAATTGATAATATAACCAAAGCTAAGTAAAGCAATGTTTTCATTTATGTTACCACGGATCTATAATCTACATACAGTTGAGTGTGGGTAATTGGCCTCAACTTCCAAAAAAACGAGATTTTTATTTTTAGGTACTCACTCAAATAAAATATGTGAGTGTCAATTCAAAATAAAAATAATAATAATATTAAACCCTATTTTAAAAATGGAGTATTTTGTGTAATTATAAAAACTAATGAAACAAGAATGTAGCAAAAAAAAAAGAAATTTAGAGTTATATATAAATTAAAGGTTAAAATACATGTATAATCTTATTGTTTGATCTATTTTCATAACAAGTCATGAGCTTTTTTTGTGTACATAACAAACATTACTGTGATTTCAATTAGTTTCAATGTAACCCTTTTAAGCATTATTCATAAATTAAATTGTCCTAAAAATTTATCAAAACAAGTAATTTGATCATGATTTTTTGTACATATGCAAGATAAATGTGATCTACTATAAGGAGAAAAAAAAATATGAAAATATTTTTTTCTTATTTTCTTACTATTAAAAATTAAAAAACCATAAAAAAAAAAAAAAAAAAAACAACACGTGAAAAAAAAATTTCTTAAAAATTGTTAAATGATGTCCAAATTGTTTATAAAATTTATAAGACATCAAATGAGTCAATCTAATGCTTAAATGGATATAGATAAATGGTAAAGTTAATGGAAAGTCACTTTATGCTAATAGTACAAACCGCGTGGTCACATATATCAAAAAAAACTCAAAATTTATTATGAAAATAAACCAAACAGAATATACACTTATTTTAATCTAAATTAAAAAAATTCATCGTTTTTTCTGCAAATAAAAATAGTTAAAGGTTATTTTGTGAGTCTGGTGAATGGACTCTGCAATTCTACATTACAAGAACTGTGCCCAAAACTTTCTCCAATTACAGATAATACAGTGATCGGACATTCGACATTGAACGTATACTAATATGTCATGATCGTTTCGTTTAAGTCAAGTGCCGATATGAAGTACAGGGAAGTATTATGACATTTCTATGCTGGGACCTCAATTTTGATACCATATTATAAAAATAGTTAACCTATCAATTATTTTACGTTTTTAGTTCTATACAGATAGTAATTAAGGTTGGAATCGAACTAAGTTTTTATTGAATTATTTGAGCTCGAGCTCTAACTCGGTCAAAACTCGGTTCGATCGAACTCGAGTTCGAACTCGAGCCTGAAATTTAGGCTCGATTAAGCTCGAGCTCAAACTAATATTTATTTAATATTTTTATTTATTAAAATTATAGTTTGAGCTCGAGCTCGAGCTCGAATGGACAATCCAAAATTCAGACCCAAGCTCGAATAGACTCGATTGTTATCGAGCTCGAACTTAATATTCGAGCTCGATTTAGCTCGAATCCACTTCTAATAGCAATGGTTGTTATAAAATTTACGCTCAATTACAAAAAATACTCTGTGGTTGATTGCATTTTCAAAATATATCATGAGGTTTTTTTTGTAGTAAAGAATATCATGTGATATGTTTATATTAGCAAAAAATATCATATGGTATATTTCTGTTAGTCAAAAATATCCAGTGATATGTTTTTTTAATCAACCACAGTGTATTTTTTATCACAAAAAAATTTCCCGAGGTATTTTTTGAAAACAAAATCAACCACAAAGTATTTTTTATCAGAAAAAACACAAAATACTTTTTAAAAATACAATTAATCACATAATATTTTAATAATTAAGCCTAAAATTTAATATACTTGTGCCCTTTTAGACATGGTAGTTTTGGCTTAAACAAGTCAACATCTTGCTCAAACATATAGTTTGACATCCAATGTATCCTGATCCAAGGATGAAATGTGATGAAAATTTTTGGCTGGCTTGGGCTGTATTTAGTTATTTTTCATTTTTCATCTCTAACTGCTTTTACATTTTTTTAATAGTTATGTATTTTTAACATAATTTGAAAAATTCATGTCTCTTTATAACATAATAATATTAAAAAACATCAATTTTCTTAATATTATTTAAAAAGAAAAATATTGTTTTTTAAATTATGTCATGATTTTACAAATTGTTGATAAAATGTAAAGATTTTCATAATTAAACACATCCTTATCCTTAGGTATATACTGTTCGATCTACGTTAATTTAACATGTGATTTACTGTTCTTAATCACTTCACCAGCATCTCCACACGTTGACAGTGCTAGTGTTTATCATCTTGTTTACACCCACCAAGCCACAAAGCATATTGAAATGGAAAAGCTTGTTTCTAAGTTTCATCTTTTGTTACAATAATTTCTATAAAAGTAAAATTGATAAAACACATATATCATCAATGGTTATTTTTTAAAAAACTACTATATAATTCTTCATATCGAAAATAATAATTGAATGTGATGGTACTAATAACAATATTTGTTCTACGAAGTGTGAAGTTCTGAGCGGTCAAAAAACAACATAATAAAGAAAAGAACGTAGTTAAAATAAGTCCATTTTGAAACATACATGCTTATAAGGTACTGGAAAAGAAGAAACTCATTAATTAGATTTTCATTGAATCCAAACATTAATAAAATGCTACTATTTTACATATATTTAATTTTCAAGAAATCATTTTTCATTGAAATAAAATGAGCCCAAGAAAATCATAACTATGCTCAACCAAAAGCTAAACTAGTCATGCTTTAGGAACTTGAAATTCAAGATTTTTCAAGAATACCAGTTTATATGATTAAGTATAAACATAATTATCAAGAAATGCAAATGAAGATGCTGTAAGACTAAGACACTTCTCATTTTTATTTTTTTTTCTCATTTTCTTCTCTTTTTTCTCTTCTATCAGTGTCCTGCAAGCATCAATCAAACGGAAAAGAGGATGGTTATCACTATCCAAGTGAGCGAAGAGATCAATAACCACCTTAGAGTCCAACTCTACCAAAACATTATGATAACCCAGCTTTACAACCATGTCCAGGCCATAATACAAACCCCATAATTCATCCGTAAGGTTGCAACAACTACCCAAACCAACTTGGAAGCCACGAATACAGTTACCTGCATGATCTCTAATCAAACCACCAGCTCCTGCTCTTGTCGAGGGATCCATCCGTGTTGAGTTTGATAAAGCCATCAGGAGGAGGAATCCAACCAACCCATGCCCTGTTATTGATAGAGTTAAGCTTAGACCTATTACTAGGTTTATCACACATGGTGAACCATTCCCATTGCCTGTTAGTTGCCGTGGTGAGAGGGTCAAGGTTGGGAGGAGGAGGGTCAACAAAAGTTTTTTGGTTTCTGGTACACCAGAGGACCCAGCATAAAAAGGGAGGAGGATAAACCAAGGGGGACCAGCAGCGGTTTTTAAGTTGGAGAGTTTTCTAAGATCCAAGGGAGTAGTGGAGCGTGAAAAAAAGAGGAATTGGTGCACTCGGTGGTCTGCCAAAGAGTGGTAGCAGGGCAATCGCGAATAATATGGGAAACGGACTCAGGAGCAGTGCAACAGGAAGGGCACAAATCAGATTCAGTAATACCAATATGATGTAAAAAGCTTTTTCAAGGGAGTCTTAAGTTTCCCTGCTAGCCAAAGAAAGCTTTGTATTTTTGGAATTTTGTTTATTTTCCAAATGGAGTCAAGAGGGTCTCTAGAAGACATGAAAAAAATTTCAATCAAAGGATAGGTAAGTTTAGAATCAAAATTGCCATTTGAGCCTCCCAATCAAGAGATTTTGTCTTTTTTTTTTTTTTTTTTTGTGGAGTAAGGTCTGCATAAAATGGCTTTAATTTAGCAGCAAATGTGATCAGGCAGAAAAAGGATAAATTATCAAAATTCCAACCATTATGACTCATAATATCATTAACCTTCATACCATCTTCAAACCAAGTGATTGGTCCCTTAATTTATCTCTTAAGGCAAGAATTCTCCACCCAAATATCATACCAAAGGGAGACATTAAGACTGATCCATTTAATCCCTTTATTAGTAATATCCCAAACTTTTTTCATACTTTTCCTAGTGAAATTAAGAAGCATTTAGGTTTGGGCTCTTACTAATAATTCTTCTCCTAGTGAGGTATTTTTTTCTTGAGAACTTGACCCCATAGGGATTTTTATCATTGAGAAGCTGCCAATTGAGTTTGATAACCAAGGCTTTATTTTTTTCACCTAGTTTGCCTAATGCCTAGACCCCATGCTTCTTGGACTTGGTGACTTTATCCCAAGCCACCAAATGAATCCTCATTTTCTCATCAGTGGATCCCCACAGGAAATTTCAATTAATCCTACCAATAGCATTGGTCACAGAAATTGGAAGAATACCCACTTGCATGGCATGCGTCGGGATGGCCGAAGTGGTAGAATTAATTAGGACAGTTCTACCAGCAAAGGAGATGAGTTTTCCTTTCCAACCAACAAGTTTAGACTTAATTTTATCAATGAGTGGTTGAAAAGTATTTCTGGTAGGTCTAGTGTGGAGAATGGGGAATCCAAGGTAATTTCCCAAATTATCAATAGGAGTGATTTCCATGGAGATAGCTATTTGGTTAGCAAGGTTAATCTCAACATTTTTTAAAAGAAAACCCTAGACCTAAAGCCTTACTCACCTTGAGACCAGCCAATGAGAAGAAAAAAATTGAAAACCCAGGCCCACTATGGACTTGACCCTATAAACCCAAAATGGGGGGAAATTGATGATATTATTGGTTTTGGCGCTGTTATCCAAAGTGGCAGAGCCCAATAACAATAAATCATCGGTAAAGAATAGATGAGACACACATGGGTCTTAGTTGAAAATTTTAAAGGGCTTCCAACTCTTATCAGACCATGTATGCATAATCCATTGAGAGAGGAACTTCATGCACAAAAGAAAGATGTAAGAGAATAAAGGATCCACTTGTCGAATACCTTTAGAAGGATTAAATCGAGCAGTGACTGATCCCCTTGTCTAATGCCTTTAGAACGATTAAATCGAGCAGTGACTATTCCATAAAATAAAACAGCCATCCTAGAAGAAGAGATGCACTATGAAATCCAAGAGTTAGGAAAATTAAAGTAGATAAGAACCTTAAGGATGAAGCTCCATTCGAGGTTATCATAAATTTTTTCAAGATTATAACACTACATTTCTTGGTTATATTTAAGGACACAAATTTTATTTCTTTTAAGACAAAAAGTCTAGACATGAAAAACTTTGTGCATCTATCTCCCTTTGAAATCTAAGAAACCCTAGACTTGAAGAACCAAAATTCTTCGAGCTTGAGGATGGTACTAAAGTCATTAATGAGCTCACGTTCAAGCTTGAGGGCTTCCAACTCGGCTTGAGGATGGCATGTGCCTTACTATCATTACATCGACTGATCGGTGCAGCAAAATTATTAAATACTCATGATTTCTCCATTGGAGTACTTTTTTTTTTCTCGTCTATGGATTCCTTCATGGGGTACTTAATTCATTCACATGCCCCTGAAGTTCGAACCCCGTGGTCCCCAAAATCCTAAGTGGGGAGGGAATTCAAGAAGATTTAATTATTCCTCATGAATTACTAACATCAACCATCAACGTGCCCAACTTGATTGTCAAATTCTCATGTCCCAACTCATCTTGTGCTCTAAACTGACAATAGACTTCAGCATTTATATATACCATCCTATGATCCCTTGCACTGTAGCTTGACGGTAATTTATCGGTACGGTATATAAAGCGTACATTTTACTTGCATTTAATAGTTATCGTGTTATATTTAACATCTGCAATAATTGATACCATTTCCAGTAAAAGTATCCACATAGACCATAGATCTTTTCTCGTATATCATATAACTCATTTTTCCTGTGTTTGGATAATATAACGCATACACAGTCTCGTATACCATAGATCCTTCCTCATATATCCACAATGAAAAAGAAGGAAAAAAATTATTAAAATTGAGATGACAAGGTTCAAACAATCATTCATTCCAGCAAAAATGAAAAAAGAAGCTAACATTTGATACATGCAATTTGGACTAGGAAGACAGTACAGTGTTAAATATGCATTGATCATCAATACATCGAATCATCTAGGATTTTAGTACAAGAAAAGAATAAAAAAAACAGCCCCAGAATTCTGACTCCTAAAGAAAGACATGGAGACCTCGTAGCTATAACTACATTTAAATGTTAATATACTACACATCAAAGACCTAACAGAAAACTTAATAAAGGTTGATACAATCAAGAACACACTAAAACTGCCAAACCTGAACAACATTCAGCATTGCGTTGTGAAAAATGTCCAGAGCTTCTTTCCTATTGAGACTTCACCAGGATATTCAAACTCTTCATCATCATCCTCGTCATCACCCTTGTCTTCAGAAGCACCTTGCTCATGACTATATTCATTTCCATCGCCATACTCCCCATCCCGTTCTGGCATCCCATTTACTTCTTCACTGATTGCCACATTCTCAACCATCTTTTTTGTTGTCAGCTACTACATCCTGATAATTCGCTAGTCCCACACTGTCACATAAAAGAATTCATATCCATCAACCACTGCATAGCAGCTAGCATAGAGGTTTTGTAAAAATTAAATAATCAGGTGTGGCCAAACAAAATAGAAACATAAAAACTCTATACCAATAAAAAAAAATTAAATTGTCAAAACCCTCAATTCATAAAAAAAGTTCTTTCATCCTAAGTAGTAATCAAAATGAAATCCCAAATTTCCAGAACAGATATTGCATAAACAAGAGATGGTTAACAAAATAACTAGATAAGAAAAGTCAACATCCACCATGGTTTTTTAAGACCATTACCCGCTGTAAGTGTGTGCCTCCTCCATTCTCACTAGCAACTCCAACTGAAGATGCAGGAGCAGCTTTGGAGTAGAGAATTCTATTCTCTGCACCTCTAGTACCACCAACATCTTCCTTAATTTCCTTGTTCAGGTCAGATGAAGCTCTCGTAACTGCAATTCCACCCATTACCATCCAACACAAAATCATGTGCCAGTTGGCAGCAATAAGTTTGAATAAAATCTCGTACAAAAACATTAAAATGTGGTCCATTCAGCTAAGAAGCCAAAGGTCAACAGTGTAATGTGTACCTAAGTCAAGTTCAGTGCATCTTCCACAAAGACAAATTTAAACCAAATGGCAGCCTTCCTGGATAGTCTGCATAACCCAAATTTAGATCAAACAGTGTCTCTCTTGGCATTATTCCTTTAAAGGAATTGAAAATAGTAAGAAAAAATCAATAAAACTGTAGTTTATCTGACTCTACCAAAGTGTATCAATTGAAGACCAAGATGAATGTGTCCATGGAGTTCACAATTAAGGAGTTAAATTAGTCAATTGAGAAAAAAAGAACCACGGGGCAATGAGGCCAAACAAACTTTCCCTAGGTACGACATTAGTCAAGATACTTACGTTCTGGGTCGCCGAAGCTTATATCGAGTCTCACTATGAGTTTGAACGGTCGGAACAACTTTTTGTCACCTCTTCCAGCACTGGCCTGCTGTGACACTATCAGAACGTCCTTCACTATCTTCGTCATCTTGCTCAATTGCATTAATTTGAGATGAGTGAGAACGGTTCCACTTCCGTTCATTTCTTGGAGTTCCTTTACAAGCAAGACTAGATACATCCCGGCTTTCAGCATTCACATGGAAAGAATCCTCATCATCCCCATTTGGATGCTCAGTTTCATTATATTCTAAAGCTTCCCCAAGTATGGCTTTTGCATCTTGAACAACTGCCTTCATTGAGCGTGTTCTACTAACTCTAGGCCAGCCCCTCCTGCGAAGCTGCTGATCATGATTCCGACTAGAAGGCTGGGAATGTAACGACCCATCCCGAGCGGACCCACTCAGGACAATGTCAATTACCTTTCAGAATCGAGCACCTGGACACAATTAATATAATACAACATGACAACATCTAATATATATCAGTTAAGGTTGTAGCTTTATCCACCAATCTTGCATAATTCAAACCATCAAGGAATCTCTTACATTTCTTTCTTCAGTGCTGATTAAATCCAGTGCAAATCTAAACAGGGTAATGAATCCCGTATCATACTGAGTTAACAACATAGCATCCTGTTTCAGGAAAATAAAGTCTATTCAATTGAACCTTAACAGATTTTGGGAAATACTTGTCACTGAATACTTTCTTAAACTTCCCCCAAGTCAAAGGTTCATCAATGACCCCTAATAGTTTAGGAAGTATACCCTCCCACCAATTTGTCCCCTTTTCCTCCGACTTAAATAATGCAAACGCAACTTATTGTCGATCCGACAATGGCAATACCCTAAACAGACGTTCCATTTTCTTAAACCATGCCTCGGCATCTAAAGGGTTTTCAGCACTTTCAAAACTCAGTGGCATCAACTTGTTAAACCTGTTAAACACATCCCCCTTCCATTTTCCACCTCAACTCATCCTCCCCTAATGGTTCATCATGCGCTATAATAACATCTGCATGCTCTTCTGGCAAATCTGGAGCTCGTCTGTTTTGTTTTTCCAATCTACACTCTAATTCCCCAATTCTACCCAATGTTTGGGCTAAAGTTTCCCTTAACTCATCTCTTTCTACAGCAGCATCTCTTTCTTGAAGTTGATTTTTAGCTTTTGTTTGAGGTCATTTGATATGATTAAGTTATGAATTTGTGAAGTTTGAAGATTGTTAGGGTAATTTTTTGCTCAAAGCTTGAAGTTTTATTTTTGTATAACATGATTTTTGAGATGAGTATTGTTAGAGAATTGTGCTATGGGCTGTAAGTTTGAAACTCTTGTAGGAATTAAAAGAAATCTCTCTAGGTAAGAGACTTTTTCTTGGTTAGGAATTTATGTTTAGAAAAAAGACTTTTACAAGTTGGAATTGTTTGTAATTACCTTAAGTTAGCGTCTTGAAATTTAAAGTCCTTACAAATTGAGAGTTTTATGGAGTGAAGATGGTTAGACTTGAATGACTTCTTTGAGTTGGAAGAAGTTGAAATGAGTAATGGAAGCAAATGTTGAACCTGAAATTCCTGAAGGGGAACATATTGGTAGTGCGATCGGTGCTACTAGTGTGAATGTGAGAGATGCTGCTGTGGAGAGAGATGAGTTGAGAAAAGCCTTAGCCCAAGTATTGGGTAGAATTGGGGAGTTAGAGCGTAGATTGGACGAACAAAACAAACGAGCTCCAGATTTGCCAGAAGAGCATGCAGATGTTGCTGTAGCGCATGATGAACCATTAGGGGAGGATGAGTTGAGGCGGAAAATGGAAAGGGATATGTTTAACAGGTTTAACAAGTTGATGCCACCGAGTTTTTAAGTGTTGAAAACCCTCTAAATGTCGAGGCATGGGTTAAAAAGATGGAACATCTGTTTAGGGTATTGCCAGTGTCTGACCGATAAAAAATTGCATTTGCATCATTTAAGTTGGAGGAAAAGGCGGGAAATTGGCGGGAGGATATACTTCCTAGACTATCAGGGGGCATTGATGAACCGTTGACTTGGGAGAAGTTTAAGAAAGTATTCCATGACAAGTATTTCCCATAATCTATTAAGGCTCAATTGGAGAGGGACTTTATTTTCCTGAAATAGGGTGCTATTTCGGTAACTCAGTATGATGCGAGATTCATTACCCTGTCTAGATTTGCACTGGATTTAATCAGCACTGAAGAAAGAAAGTGTAAGAGATTCCTTGATAGTTTGAATTATGAAATTCGTACTCAGCTTTCGTATTTGCATCACCCAAACTATGCAAGATTGGTGGATAAAACTACAACTTTATAGTTGTAATAACTTTATGATATTAACTTATATATATTAGATGTTGTCATGTTGTATTATATTAATTGTATGTCCAGGTGCTCGATTCTGAAAGGTAATTGACACCGTCCTGAGTGGGCCTCTCGGGATGGGTCGTTACAAGAAATCTTCAAGAACTTCTGGTACCTTACTATTAAGATTGCTTTGATCATCGCCTGATGGATCATGGGCTCAGGATGGGTCGTTACAGGGAATATTCAGGAACTTCTAGTACGTTACTGTTAACGTTGCTTTGATCATCGCCTGATGGATCATGGCCAACTTCAACTTCTCTGGTGCTGATATCATATTGGACCCTCTGAACATCAAAAGAATCATGCAACTGCAAAAGATAGCTCTTCCTCATTTTCAATGGAACCTAATCTTTTTGATGGATCTTCTACATTAACCCGCTCACCAGATAGAGGTGCAAGCTCCGTCAAATTCTAAATAGCAATAGCCTCCATCTTCTACATTAACCCGCTTTCAGCTTTCTCGGCTATCACCTCCTTCTCAGTATTCAAGTTCTTCTGCTCGGATTTTAAGGACTTCTTACTTACCTTCAGACCTTTCAATTTTGTATCAAAATCTCTTTCTCCTTAAGTTTCTCCAATTTCTTTTCCAACGCCCGCTCTCGTTTTGCAACCTTCTCCTCCATGTGATTGACTTCAGCTTCCTTCTTCTCCACTTCAATTACCTTTCTTTTCAGGTCCTCATCCACAGATCTTCTCTTCTGGTCAATTTCCAACTCAAATTCATTCTTCTTGGCATCTGAAATGGCATTGTGTTCATCAAGGAGCTTTGAATTTCAACCTGTGAACGTTCCACGAGAAAGAAAAGTATCACATTCATGATCTTTAATAATAGAAACAAATACAAGACCCTAAAATAATAAATATGTGGTCTGGTTTAAATGGTTGGTACAACATTCATAAATAGGGTATTCAAGGCCTTCTTCACTAGAAACATATTTATTGACCAAGCAAGAAAAACTTACGAGAATGCACAAGATCTTCCTTTAAATAAAACGGGAAGAAGAAGGGGCAAAAAAAGAACTCAACATAAGGAAATATTCATTAAAGAAAGGAACTGAACGAGGGAAAGGAATAAACGAGAGAAAAAGCCATGGTAATGTGTGCTAGTATTACAAGCAATGCATAACCCCTAATGTAGTGCCTATGTAGGTGGTGTGTATGCTAGAATATCAAGTCTAACCAACCACATGACATTATAGCAACTAAAACACCAAAAACATGTCACTGAATGAATACGTTTCACCAATCATACTATGTTTCAAAGAAGATTTCCTCATCACAAAAACCAATTCCAACTACTTACTTTTTCTCTATCATTAAGTTTTTCCTCAAGTGCAAGCAATTCCGTCTCTTTCATCCCTAAGTTCTTTATCATAAAATCAAACTCCTGCATCCAAGAGACATATAAGTGAAACAAACCTTAGTTGCATATTTAACAAATTGCACCACATGAAGAAATGCTTGTCTGCTCTTTTAGAGTTAGATCTGTAAGCTTGCTGCTTATATCATCTTCCTTCCTCTTTAAAGCTAAGTTAGCTGCATTGATCTTCTTTTGTGCATCTTCAAGGTCCTTCTCCTTCTACTTAATGATCCTATCATTCTCATTTGCCCTCTCCTCTCTTTGTTTGACAATTCGTTGAACATTATCAAGCATCTCTTCTCCCTCTTGTAATTTTCTTTCCCACTCTCGCAACAAACTAGCCTCGTGCGCTTCTCGCCTGACAGAAATGGAACCAACTTAGAAAGTTGCACACAAAACAGAATTTGAACTATCACCACAATTTACAAGCTGAAAATTCTAAGAATGACCATATAATCAAAAAAAGAGGCAGGAGCCCTGAACATACTCGGCAATGAAGGATAACCGTTCCCTTCGAAGTGATCTTTCACGAGATTCCACCTCCTGTGATTTCTTCTCAATCTCCAAACTTTTTCTACTCACCTCAGCAAGCCTAGCATCAGCAGCACACAACTTAGACCCACCTCCAAAGATTTCTCCTCAACACTAGTTACCAAAGCATTTGGTTCAGCCAACTTTGAATCAGTTGTAAACTTGATTTCTGCATTTTCAGAACGAATATCACGCAAAGCCTTCTCTAGCTGCAGCAAACATTCTCCTAAGTATTAGAAAACACCAGCCATAACTTTCTTAATATACCATACATCATTTCTTTCTATCGTAAGCCAGCATTGTTCAGGCACATGATAATATAAAGTTATTTTAAAAGATCGGGTGACAAATTTAGGAGAATCTCTAGCACAACCCAAGACTATTTTCTTCTTCAAATATAGTTAAGGTGGGTTTGTGATGCCCAAGAGGAAAATAATTATGTACCATTTTAGGATTTCTAAGATATTTAGGAATTATGTTTTGATTTATTTCCTATCATGTTAGGGATTTTGACTTGGGAATTATTATGTTTTGATTTATTTTCTTTTATGTTAGGGATGTTATTAATTAGTAGGATTTCCTAGTGTGCTTGGTGCCTATATAAGCACCTTTTCATACTGATTTTGTCCTCCTTGTTGGTTTGAAGCGCCTCAACAACTTCATTTGAAATCATTCTTGTTTCCGATCAAAGGCACCACATACAGAAGATTTCACGAGTTCCCCATACAACTCCCGCCGTCAATAGGTCTAATTCTTCATCACTACAAAACTCGAGGTCGAGTTTTTTACAAGTGGGGTAGAATGATGCAGAAAGGGAAATTAATAACGCACTATTTAGGATTTATGAGATATTTGGAAATTATGTTTTGATTTATTTCCTATTACGTTAGGGATTTTGATTTGGGAATTATTATGTTTTGATTTATTTCCTTTAATGTAAAATCCTAGTGTGCTTGGTGCCTATATAAGCACCTTATTATGTTGATTTTGGGAAAGCTAAATGATGAATTGAATTAAGGATTTTGGTACCTTCAGTCTTCTTGCCCTATCTTTTCTAATCTTTGTTCCCTTATCTATGTCTCTCATCTGCCTAATATATTTTCTCTCTCCCCAGTTCTCAATATGCTTCTCTTTTTTATTATCTGTCCTGCATCAGTTTGTGTATATGAACATAAATATATATCAACGAATCAAAATATTAAAAAATAAGGCCTACAAGATTCATCCCTCAAGTGGATATCAATCTTTCACCCAAAGTACCCCTCCTACACGCAAATATACGGTTTCTTTAAGGTTTTTACTCATGATAGTGATAATATGTAGAAGTATTATATCATGAGATCAGATTTAAGAACAAATTCAATAAAGAGAAAAAGAAAGGTCAAAACAGGAAGTAGTATCTTACATCAAGAACACACTGCTTCTCAACGCCCAAGACCTTCCTCAAAATTTCCTCCTGCTTCTCAACATCAGATATTGCAATTAAATGTGCTGCTTGTTCACGTTTCAGGGCATCCTTTGCTTCTGCAAGCGCCTGTCTGAGTTCTTCATACTTTTAGGAGTCCTCTTTTTTCTCAGTCAGGAGAAGTCCCGTATTGTATTGGTATTTTAAAAGCTGCCCAAAACATATGACTCCCTTAGACAGAGATAAATGCACAGTATAACAAGCCAGTACTCAACGGATAAAAAAAAAACTAATATCTTCAAAATTTAACAGATAGATGATATATTTTCACATCATAGCCGAAGACATAACTAACAGCACCAATTATCAAACAATCAAATCCAATGGAAAAACGACATAGAAACTAGACTCAATAAGAACTTTAAGAGAACACACAAAAACTAAAACAAAATATCATTCAAAGAATGTATGAACAACTAGGCCAGGCAAGAAATAGAAAAACAAATAATAAAAACATGCATACGCGCGCGCGCGCGCACACACACAAAGAAAAAGAGAAACAAGCAGACAAGCAGACAACTAGTTTGGCCATGCACCAATTTCATTTATCTTAGAGCTAATCAGCTATGATAACATTGCAACACTACAAAATATACAACCGATTTTGACTTGTAGAACCCAACATTTGGTCACTTAAAACTTCAAATTAATATGACAACCGAAATATCATGAACTTTAGGGCCAATGTCAACTGAAATGCAGATCGTTGAGGTACATATGACAAAATCAGCTAAGTGATATGATGCTTGTCCATATATATGGGAAAATAGGATAAGCAGATAAACAAAAACCTTACCTCTATATCCGACAACCCTTTTTCCCATACTTCTGAATCCATAACCCATTTTCTTGTCATCATTCACTTACATTACAGAAACTTTGGAACACATGATCAATAGGATGCGTACCACTCAAACTCTATGGGAATCACAGTGTTTCTGTACTATGCCCATTAAACTTCAATTATTAATGATCTGTCCTACTTTCAGCCCCCATGGTCCAAACGGTTTAATGTATCAACTTGCAATGCAGGAGAAAAAAAGAAAACCGAAGTAAAGAAAGCAAGATTTCTAGTTAACTGAATCTACTATTTCTGGTTCCAGCTTCTTTGATGCCTGTCAAATTACGAAGGTCACGTATCATAAGGATACTAACAAATCATAGCGACACAGGACTAATTAGCAAACAAAATATTGAACTCAATTGTGTTTTCTTGCCACTATAAGTCAAGATTCCTTCTTTTATGTTGATTACCCACACACCAACTGCCCAATGACCCTTACTTTAAATAAACCTCTAAGACCACTTTCACAAATACTCAATAGAAAGACTACTTTTATTGCTTTCTTTTCCCAAAATAAGTTTTTTTTTTTAAAAAAGTACTAACAAAGAATACTTAAAAATCAAAACAAAAAGCACAAAGAAACCAAACTAAATAGAGCACCCAATATCACAAAATTAAAAAAACAAATAAAAAAATTATCAGAACACTATCCACCTACTTCGTTTTCGAGCTTCGAAACCTTAACGGCCAAAGCTTCCAGGTCCTCCGACTCGACACCATTCTCGCTTACCAGACACAAAGGCGAAGTCACTGGTTCCACAAAAGCAACACTCTTTCCCTTCCCTGCGGCCCCTTCTTCACTCGGATTCGTCCCGTTCGAATTCGGGCTTGAACCTGACCCGTCCCCTTTCTTCAGGGGCGTTAGTGACCAGCTCGACCAAACCTTTTTCTGCGGCGTGAACATCACGCGAATTCCCAAATCTGCCCGTCAACAGAACCCCAATTCACAGATCTACAATTCAACTTCATATATAAGAAAAATAAACTAATTCCCAAAAAAGAGAAGCACAAAGACCCCGTTTCTTGAACTGAATTTACACGATTCCGCTGAATTAAAAACCTTTTTCTCACAAATCCGATAACTAGTAAGTACAACTTCAACTTTCTCTCTCTACTTTGCCTTTGTCCCTCTTGAACTTTGGAAAACCCTAGCGACCGAACTTTAACGGAATTCCTAAATTCCGGCGAGTAAAGATTTGAAATCCGATAACGTCTCGGAGCAGAGAATTCTCTCTCTCAACTGTCTTTTTCAACCCACTTTTTTGTGCTCTGTGCGGATCACTCAAATTCCTTCTCTTTTTATTTATGGGCCCGACAAGAATTGCATCTCTCGAGTTACAATTTTACCCTTGAGACTGATTTTAGTTGGGTTTTTAGTAGGTTATTTTAGGTATTTCGAAGGGTTTATTATTCGAGTTACAATTTTGTAGGTCCGGTGGCATGTTTGTTTTGAGTTTTAAAAAATTAAAAGTTGTTTTCAAAATTTAAAATTATGTTTGGTAACTTATTTTTAGATATAATTTTTTAAAACAAAATTTTAGAAAAACTCTTTTCAAATATTATTTTTTGAAAACTCACTTTTAATGTTTTCAAAATTAATTTTTAAAAAACACCCCAGATTTTTTTTTCTCTTTTCTATTCCCTTTTCTAAATAATATGAGTTCATTGTTTTTTATTTCAGCTCGAGATTTTGGCTTGTTACAAACTTGGATGACAGAGTAGGCTGCTGGCAAACTAAAATATTTGAGTAACTTAAGTTTAGAAACAATTCTAATCATGTTTTGATAGGCAGTGTTGCTCTTGTATTTGAGAAACCATATTATTCACGTTTTTTAAACATGTAACATTATCATTATCCCGGGTCACATGTTTGCACCATGAATGTCAATATATTGTATAAAAAAGCAAAACATATTATCGATACAATCTAAATATTAAGTTATACCGAAGAATGTCAAACTTTCTCAAGTTTCTAAGAAAAGTTTCTCCAGTGATAGAGCCATGTTTAATAAATACAGCAGGATAACCAATTGGAGCTTCTACCATAGCTTCAGAACCGTGTTTTGTAAATAGCTTTCCTGTCCATATATGTTACCAAGAACAAGTTTCTCCTATTGGAAAATAGGCTTTGACATTGTTCTTGCCCTTATCAAGGACAGGCACCACTAAGAGCTCTCAACCCACTAAGAATTGCTGGTAACTTAATCTATGCACCTGTTCATCATCTGGGTAGTGGAGGAATAGGTGGCGGTAAACAGGCAACCTTTTTTAGCAGATTCCTGCTTTGCAGAGAGAGAGAAAGTCTTAGATCCTCAGATTACTAAAATAGAGGTCAAATTAGCATACATCAAAGTCTATCATCACCTTTACAAGTTGGATTCTGTAGAATTTCCAAGCTGTGTAAACTTTGGCAAACCGTGCAAAATGAGATAGTGGCTACTGATTTGAGTAGAACTTGATGTCACAGGTGGGTCTGTTTCTCTGGTAGTAGGAAGATTTAAACTAATGAACAACCATATGATTGAGATTTATTTCTTTAATGTAAATTCAAAGAAATATATCTTATTCGTAACGTTATGGAGATTCACTGAACTTCAAGACTTGAATTGTTTACCATTCTTTAATGCTAACATCTTCTAGGTGGTGTTAGATTCACTTAGCTTCAATAAACATTGCCCATGAATAAAACTTGGCGGTACTTAAAAAAAGAGAACAACTGATTATGTTTATGTTGTTAGTGGTGACTAAAAGGGTTTGATATCGGAATTTGGAAGTAGCATATTATATACACCATCACTTTTTACTTGAACAGAACTAATGATGACGAGAATGACTATAATGACAATAATGTTGTGTGTTTATGTATTTCAGATTGTGCTTTTAACTTACTTCATGGGTCCGAAAAACACTGGTGAAAGCATTTAGCTCTATCCATAGCAAAATGTTAATTGCAAACAATTGGGTTTAAATCCTTGTAATTTTTTTTTCAAAGTAAGGTCTTGTTGAATTGACTACTTTGGAGTATAGCTTTGTAATTTTTTTTTCTTTTCAGTTTCAAATTGGAAGGGAGAAGGACAGTCTTTGATTGTGGAGAATAAAAAAAGTCACCTTATCAAAAAATGTTAGTAAAATAAGTCCCTAAAATAAAAAGGAATGTTGTTGCAGCCACAACCTAGAGAATGTTAGATAAAGCTAAGTGGATGAAAGGTTTCTCCCGATATCCATATCCAGTTACTTTAGTGGAAATGGCTATGGCCTTTAGTCATTTGATTGATTTGGCTTTCAACCAAAAATTTGTGTATGCTTTTATGAGGTCCGTTTGATGGTTGTTCATTGTTGCTTGGGATAGTGCCTTTCTGTGATTGACACGTGGTTTACCGAAGCAATGTAACTAGGAGTTTAAATCTATTTGAAGTTCTATGCTTTTGACTTGTGAATGTAGTTACATTTTTTGTGCTTAAAGATTTGTATTATATTTACCATATTTTTATCGAACAATATTATTATTTGCACACTCTAGGGATAAAGGGTTTTTCAAATTCAATTTTATTCTTAAATTTAAGTGGAGCTCTCTCTTATTTTGAACAAGAAAAGTATGTCATATTTTAAATATTGAACTATTTTGCAAGAAGAATGATGGGTTGGTTGTTCACGTTTTATCAAATTGTGAAAGTTGTGTTGTATTTCTTATTTTAATTTTTTAGAATTTATTTAACAGACAAACATATGTGATATAGCAAGGGGGAAGAGTTTGGTCATGTTTGATCCATGGTATATAAAAAATATTAAAATTTTAGAAATAAAATAATATTAATTATTTTCAAGTATTTGGTGTGCGCTAAAAATATATTTAGTAAATATGAGAAATAAAATTAATATAGATTTCAAATTTAAACTCAAAACTGAAAACAATTACAAAAAGGTGTATCCAAACAGTTTTCTATTTTCAAAACAGTTTTCAAAATAAGATTATCCAAACAATATTTCATTGTTTTTCATTTTGGAAACAATTTTCGAGTTACAGTTATCCAAACATGTTTTCTTCATAAAACATCATAAAACTGTTTTCAGTTTTCATTTTCGAAAACTGAAAATAGAAAATTGTTACCTAAACATGCCTTAGGCTTCATCGCACAAAGTGCGGGGTGGTCCTTAGCTTTAGCCCCGACGTAGGTGCAGTGAGGACTACTCCAGATTCTTTTTGTGTGCTGTGACCAATACTTACTGGCAGGTATGTAGGGTAACCTACCTACTTACCCCTTTTTACTACCAAAAAAACATGTGTTCGGGTGGCTTTTGTCTGGGAACGAAATTACTCTGGTTGGTAGGGTTGATTAATAGGTTTTAGGGGATGAATTTGTGAGTAGAGTAGAGGCACTTTGGGTATAAGGATAAAAATATACTCCATACTTTTTATATGGAAATGCCACGATGTTTAGGAGCTGTTTAAACCTAGGAATGAGGTAATTATTGAGTCTTAAAGATAAAGCATCTCTTTTGTGCCGATGAGGTGATTACGACCACTATCTTTTCTTTTTTACTATATATTATATTTTTATATGTGTATATAATTTCAATATTTCTCAAAGAAACGGAAAGCAAGAATTTGCATAAAACCGAATTTTTTGATTTAATGATTATCTTTTGAATTTTATTTTATTTTTAAAATAGCAACGAAGCAAGTCCGATGTTGGAATGTCTTTTCTATTTTCAATTTCGTTTTTTTAAATCATTCTCACACCCATTTTTGTTTTTTTATGGAGATTTTTTATTGCTCTTCATATTTGCTTTAGACAAAGTTTTAGGGACTTGAATTCTCGTCTTCATTATTGTTTACAAAATGGGGACGATGATTCTCTATTAAATAAAAAATTCAATTCTATTTTAAAAATAACAACAAATATATTATGTTTATATGTTCATAAACAAAATATATAACATAATGTGAATTATGAAACAGGTTTCGAGATTAAACGAGTCGATGACCATCATCTCATCTACATCCTCAAATCTATCAAGGATTTTTTATTATCTTCACCTTCATCCTCGCGAGAATAAAATCTCCTCTAAACCTATTATGTCGAGTCATGGAGTTTGGGTCTCTATTGGGGATGAAAATTTTTGTCATTTTTAACCTTTTTTTTATCAACATAAATAAATAAAAGTGTAAATTTGCAGGAAAATTAGGTTTTGAAGCTAAGATTTGAATCGTGTTTAATTTAAGTTAGAGGAGACACTATTATATGAAGTGACCTTTGTGAATGATGATTATTATGGCACCATACTAGAAATGATTGAATCATTTAATTCCATGACTTGAGTAATACTTAAAAAATCTTTGCCTATAATTGAATCATTTTTCTATCAAATGCTTTAGTTTGGGAAGGGAAAATATATTCTTAAAAAAGGTATATAAAGATTTCCTGAATATCAAAAACCCAACAACCTTTCAATTTAAACACATTCTTTGAGTGAAAAGATCATTTGACCCTCACTTGTCATTCTTTTCCCTAACTCGCCCCACCATCCTCTTTTATCACTTTCTTATTTTCTCTCATTTCTTTCTCTCTCCTTCTTTTCTTTCTCTCCTTTCAGGCACAAAACTACTCTTCTCTCATTCTCCCTGCATCCTGCTTACAGTTCTCATTCTCTTCTTTTTCTCTCTCACGGTTTTGATCCTCTGTCGCTTCTCTGTTGATTCTTTCTTATTGCAAAGCTAAGGATCTCTTTGTCGAAGGTTCAAGCATCCAACTCTTTCTATGCTCCTAGTCTCTCTAGAAGGCTAATGCACTCGATTTCCAAACTGCTTATAAGTTTGGTGCTCTATGCTTCTTTTTCTTTCTCACCGATCTGGTCCCATGTTGCTTCTCTATTGACTCCCTCTTATTGAAAAACTAAAGATTTTTTTGTCGAATGTTCAAGTGTCCACTTCTCTCTCTGCTCTTAGTCTCTCTAAAAGGTTGATACACTCGATTTCCAAACTGTATATAAGTTTAGTGCTCAGGTATAATTTTCTCTATACAATATCTATTGGAGTTTTGTTTTGAAAAAAAAAGGACAATCGTCTGTGGTTAGTAGATAGTCTGCTGTTATATTAAATAAAAACTTTTGATCGTCAACTGTGGTATAGAACAGTTGACTATCATCCTGATACCTGACTCCAGTTTGTCTAGACACTTAAGATAGTTGATTGTAATTACTGGACAGTCGACTGTCAGTTCGTTATTTTCAAAATTTTAAACTTTCCAACGGCTTTTTCTTTAAGAGTTGTGTCCTGTAGTTCATAACTCTTTGTTTTTCTAACTGTCAGAGGTTTGGAAAACACTATAAATACTTCAAATAACTTTTTAATAACCAACTTTGATTTCTATAAAAAAAAATTCCTTGAGAAATTTACAGTCATAGTTATCACTATGTCAATGAGAGTTCTTAGGGAATTCTACATATTTGCTATCTGTAGATTCCAGAGACTTTGTGTGTCCTAAAGAATATTTGTCTATAACCCATTAGCAAACTCCTTACGGAGTGGTGACAAATAAAACCTTAAGAAAAACAATTCATAACGTGCATCAAAGTCTCAATTCGTTTTCCTTAATCTTTTTTATTTTCAAATTTTTTATTCCTACTCCATAATATGTACAAACAATCTTAAGGCTTTGTTTTGTTATATATCAATGAAGTCAGAATCAATCAAAGCGATGAAACTGGACGGTTTTGTAGATGAACAAAGTCATGGATAATGTTAGAGAACTTGTTTAGGCAACAAGCACACTACCGTTAATCGCTTCCATTTTTGTGTTTATCGATTTACATTGATATCAGAGCCTTATTGATTAGTGTTTGTGTGTTATAAGGCTCTTAAAATGTTGCACACAACTCATTTAGTCTCTGTTAACATGAGGAAAAAGAGACAATCGATTTATGGATTTTCAAATGGTCATGTATAGAAACTATTGTTATACATTTAGTTTTAAGATAAATGGTTGCCATTATCTCATACTTTATGAAAAAAAATATGATGAAAACGAGCAGCATGGAACTTCGGTTCATGCTATTGCCAAAGAAGAAGATTGCAAACTGTATAACTAGAGATCATGATAAAGAGTCTAGCAAAGTAATTTGTATTTTGTAACATTGTGTCCTTGCACATGGTTGTAAACTTGTAAACCAAGTTTATTAATTTTTTAACATAACTAGGACCGATGTTGACTGAAATCAAAGAATATGTTTTTTTCAAACTAGAGGGTTGAAACATATATTAGTTTATTAAGGTCATGAGGCCATTTGACTTGGATGCAGTAAATTTATAGTTTAATAATATTTTGTTTGATTAAATTATTTAGTGACATTCTAAGTTTACATGAGATATTAAATCAGTATTTATTATAAATTTATAGAAGAAGTCACTATGAAAATTGATTGTTTATGTGCATGAACTGTTGTCAAATAAATTTTGACATGAAAAGGCATGGTGAATTGGTGATCATCTTATAATGGATCATAGAGCTCAACACTTGTTAGAGACAAAGTAAGAGTCTTTGCTCTGTTAAAGAAATGCGTGTAAGGTTTTGGTATTTAATATCAAAACTGGGCTTCATATGTGATTAAATTCTTCAAGTATATTCGTATGTGGTCATACTCGGGAGTAAGGATTCGTGTGTTTATCAATAATAATATGCATTAGAGAAAGGAAGTAGTCATTTTTTTGTTTAGCATTGGAATAATTAATTTGTTTACCATGCTAATTATATCTTAAAGTGTGGGGGTGTTTGCATGTTATAGAATACTAAAAATATATTTGGAGTTCATTAGTATTCTTGTGACATGTTGAATATTTAGCTAATATGATTGTTATGAATAAAACCAAGAAATTTCTATCTTTATGTTTAAAACGAGAACTTAGATGAAGTAGATATTATATTGGAATTAAAATTAGAAAGCATAGTGGAGGTATGCTTTGAGTTCTTCATAGTACTTTACGAGAACGTACAAATTCAGTAGAATCTTTGGTTACCTAAAGGAAACCATTGATTTGATATGAACCAGTTGTATCAAGAGGATATATTGATGCTATGGTAACCTAGTTATATCTAAAGGATATACCGATGCTAGTTGGATGACGAAAATTGAAAATAATACCCTAGAAAGAGGTGATATTTCTTGGACGAGTAAGAAACAAACCTGTATATCTCACACAATGAAATTCAAATTAATTTCCTTGACAACAATTAAGAAAAATGCAGAATAGATTAATTAGAAATTTATTGTTGAAGATAAATTGTGTGGCCATATCCTATGCCTTCAAAATCTATCATTTGTGATAATGAAGTTTTGTCAAAGGTTTATTGTGGTACCTAAAATGATAGGTCTAGATATATTAGTCTAAGACATGACTTATGAGTTTGTGAGACAAGTTGTTAATATAAAATCAAGTGAAAACTTGATTATTTCTCTTATAAAGACTTTTTCTGAAGAGTTAGTAAGAATGATATTCTATGAGATATGGGGCTAAAACGTGTTATATACATTATCACTAGTAATAGAAACTCGGCCTTATTCTAGTATTGAACTAGTTATAAGGTTTAATGGGTAAAAACAAGTCACTGTATAGTGATTGTTAGTACTGAAAAATGTGAGATCACAAAATGAAAATCAGTATTGTCTGTTACATATCTTAGAGGTTGAGTTATGTACTTTTAATTAAGTCTAAGACAATTATTGTAAATGTGTCGTAAGTATCAAAGGCACATTGTAAAGTTTCACCGATATGAACTTAGAAGTAATATCACTTCTTAAGAGAGTTTAAGGTTTACTCTCGAGAGAGAGAGTTCATAAAACCAGGTACAAGCACATAGCCATAATGGTGCTAAATATAAATCAAAACTTCTCACCAAAATAGGAGATTGACATATTTGTGGTATCTCAATTCTATTTCAAAGAGTAGCTAGTTTAATGCTATGTCAACTAGTACTTTATAGAGTCTTGAGATACTTACACTAAGAAAAGCTTTAAATCAAAATATATCTTTACATATGTATGTCAATCTCAGATTACATTCGATGTAAATTTTATCACAATTTGTTTTACAAAGAAAGATTTTGTTTTACAAACAAAAGTGAGAGATTGTTGGAGTTTTGATTTAAAAACAAAAGAGACAATCGACTATGGTTAGTGGACAGTTGACTGTCATATTGAACAAAAAAATTGACAATCAATTATGGTATAGGACAGTCACTTGTCATCTTGATACCTGACTCCAATTTGTCTAGAGACTTAAGACAGTTGAGTGTAGTTAGTGGATAATCGATTTGTCAATTTGTTATTTTCAATTTTTTAAACTTTCCAACAACTTTTTTTTAAAAGAATTTTGTTCTTTAGTTCATAGGTCTTCATTTTCTTGACTATTGGAGGTTTGAAAAATTCTATAAATACTTTAAATAACTTCTCAATAACAAACTTTGATTTTTACAACTTTTTTTCTTTTTTCCTTGAGAAATTTGCAGTCATAGTTATCATTATTTTAAAGAGAATTCTTGGGAAATTCTACATATTTACTATTTGTGTATCTCAAAGACTTTGTGTATCTTGGATGATATTTGTTTGTAACCCATTAACAAACTCCTTACGAAGTGAGAAAAAATAAAATCTTAAGGAAAACGATTTCTAACGTGTATCAAAGTCTTAATTCATTTTTCTTATTCTTCTTTATTTTCAGTTTTTGCTTCATACTTCATAATTTATACAAACAATATCTAGGTCTAATGGATTTTCCTTTTTCCATTTATTTATGGTGCAACAATAAAGTATGGTCAGATGTTAATCATTCTCTATTTCGTTATGGTGTTCTGCAGTTGGTCAAAGAATTCTAGTAAAAATTTAATTATCAAGGCAAGATGATTACACCGAAGAATATGTGAACCCACATAGCTGGTTAGTGCTCTTTGAATATGAGCGTATTTGATTCTCATTGACGTTCTAATATGTTGATTTGTATTTTGATGATATTCAAGTCATGAAATTAAAAGATATGAAGGAATTTGTTTGGTACTGAATCCGCATGTAGGGTATACGAATTCGAAATTGTTACTTTTGTTATAATTTTTTTGTCTTTTTTCATTTAAATGTGTTACTTATGCGATAATACATTTTTTTTATCTATTATAATTTTATCATATTAGTCATCCATTGACAAATTTAAGTATATTTTTATTAGTTATAATTAAGTATTTTTTTTCATATTACTATTTTTTTCTAGAATCCAATAATAGCATTTTTACAAGTATCTCTGTGAGGCACAAACATGTCAAGATAAAAAAAAACATGCTTTGTTGTCTTTGTTACTTTCGTGATAATGCAAATTTTATCAATTATGATTTTATTATTTTAACCCTCCCTTGATAAATTTAAGTACATTTTATTAGTTATTATTAAGTATTCTTTTTCATATTATTCTTACCTTTTAAAATCCAATATAAACAATTGTTCGTGTATAAAAAATAATTGTTCATATGCATTTTTTTAAATGTACATGTGAGACATAATAAGCGTTCATTTATATTAAGATAAACAATCAAAGTATGTTTTATAATTCATAATATTATTTTATTTGATGGAAAAAATCACCTTAGTTATGTATGCAGAATTCCTTAAAAACAAGTTGACATATGCATAGCACTCATACACCTCACGGGTGTATGAGGTGTATGAGTGCAACAAACAGTCATGTTCTTAACAGTTGACTCTTATTTGCAACAAACAGTCATGTTCTTAACAGTTAAGAAGGTTAAAAAGGAAAAATCCACATATTCAGATATTGTAATCAGTTCAGCTATTAAACAGCCTAAACAATTAACCATTCAACATTCAGATATTGCCTCTTATTAGTTAATCACTATTCAGATGCTCATTCAATATTCATCACTTAACACTAAAAAAAAACGAACATCACCTAAATATTTTTGAGTCGACTCAAAGATAGTTTAGTAATTTAAAATTAGATTAATTTTAAAATGAAAACCAAACAAGGTAATTAATTTTTTACGATTCAATTATTACTTTCTCTTAAAAATCAAATCACATTCCAAGTATTAATTTTCGTGATTTATTTATTTATTTTTAGTTTCCAAATACCTAATAATGAAAGTACATTAATTTAGACTAAGATGAATCTTAATTTTAAATCTATGAAAGTAGGGAAAAAATAAAGTTATAATATTATTGAGGCCGAAAATTTGCCGATAATTAGAACAGCCAGGGAGTGGAACCTACACGCATGAAACAAGGAGAAAATCTAAAAGTCGCCGGAGGACTGAAAGGGGGTGTGCCTCCGGGGAAACTCTCCGATGCCTAAATTAGTATAGGGATTTTGGAGAAATAAGGAGAGCTCTGTGAAATCAGGAGTTGTGAGTAATGAATTCAATGTACATTTTGATTATGATAGCCCATTTTAAAATGTGTAGGAGTAGAGTCCGATTAGGGGAATGATTTTAATGTTGTGATTGGAATAATATTCTGCTCAGATAAGACTGGAGTTATCCACATGTTGGATTTGAATAACAGTTTATCCATAAATTGGAGTGTTATAGTAGTACTGGGACATTGACGTGGGATTACCATGATGCCTCTCGATGTAAAATGACCGTAATACCCCTTGCCCAGTGTGGAGATTTGATTGGTTGACTTGTCTAGATTGTGAAATTAATTTTTTACCCTTGAAGATTGCCATGTGTCGTAATGTCATTGAAGAGGGAATTTTCTCCTATATCAAATGCCCCCCATTTCCTTAGGTTCAGTTATGCAGTTGAGGAAGTAGTTTGCGAAATACGTGCTTGGTGTGATGTGACCAAGGCTTGGTGTGTTATGCTCGGTATGCAGTGGCCGAGACTTAAAGTGCTTTGCATGAGTTAGCCAATGCTTGGTATGTCATGCTCGGTGTGTGGTAGTCGAGGTTTGAAGTGCTTGGCATGATGTAGCCAAAGCTTTCTCTGTCGTTCTCAACGTGTGGTAGCCGAGGCTTGACATACTTGACATGATTTAGCCAAAGCTTATCGTTCTCGACGCACAGTAATCGTGGCTTAGAGATAACCGATGCTGGTCTCGACAATGTGTGTGCGCATAGTTCTTAGACTCGAAAGTGTGCAAGTGCACTGATGCTTGTGCTCGGAGGCGATGTGCGCACTGATTCTTGGGCTTGAAAGCGGTGTGCTCACTAGTTCTAGGGCTCGAAAGCTGCGTGTGCACTAGTGTTAGGGCTCAGAGGTAGTATGCATAGTGGTACTAAGGCTCGGAGGCATTGTATGCATTGATACTCGGGCTCGGATGTGGTGTGTGTATTAATGCTAGAGCTTGGAGGCGGCGTGCGCATTAATACTCGAGCTCGGAGTTGGCATGCGCATTGGTGGTAGGGCTTGAAGGCAGCGTGAGCACTGATGCTCGGGCTCGAAGACGGAATGCGAACTGATGCTAAAGTCGAAAGCGGCATGAGTACTGATACTCACACTTAAGGAGACGTGAGCATTGATGCTCAGGTTCGAAGAAGGCGTGCGCAATAGTGCTACGGCTCTGAGGCGGCATGTGCACTTATGATCGGACTCAGAGGCAGCATGCACCCTGATCCTAAGGCTTGAAAGTGGCGTGCGAACTGATGCTCGGGCTCAGAGGTGGTGTGCACCAGTGTACGCTCAAAACTCCTAAGCGTGCTACATTGTATCACGTGGCTCGGTTGTGTGTACCAGTGTGCGCTTAAAACTTCGAAATATGTGATATGGTGTCACGCGGATAGGCAGTGTGCACTAGTGTGCACCTCAGCACTTCGAAGTTTAGGACATGGTGTCTTGCAGCTCGGTAGTGTGCACCTCGACACTCCGAAGTTAAAGACATGGTGTTGTGCATTTCGGTAGTGTGCACTTTGGCACTCCAAAGTGTGTGACATGGTTTTGCGTGGTTCGGTAGTATGCGCTTCGGCACTTCGAAGTGTGTGATACGGTGTCACGCGGCTCAGTAGTGTGCACCAATATGCAACATGGTGTCGGGTGGCTCAGCAATGTGCACTAGTGTGCGTTCAAAACTCCGAAATGTGTGACATGATGTCGCGCTGATCGATAGTGTGCACTAGTGTGTACTCGAAACTTCAAAGTGTGTGACATGGTGTCGCACAGCTTGGTAGTGTGCACCAGTGTGCGTCTTGACAGTCTGAAGTGTGAGGCATGGTGTCACGTGGCTTGATAGTGTGCGCTTTAGCATTCCGAAGTGTGAGATATGGTGTCGCACTACTCGACACCAGTGTGCGCCTAACACCAGTATGCGCTCAAAGAAGCAAAGGTCAAAGTGGAATGACTTGGAGTGAACCCCTCAAAGTCTTAAAGATATATCCGAGGAGTTAAAATTGGTATAAAATCCTCGAAACATAAGAGATAAGTTTGAGGATGGTGACTTGGATCGAACTTGTCGGAGTTTTAGGGATGGGTCTAAGGAGAATTATTTGGATCAAACTCTTCGGAGTTGTGGATATGGGTCCGAGGAGGATGTTTGGGATCGAACTTCTCAAAGTCTTGGAGATAGGTCCAAGGAGGATGACTTGGATCAAACTCCTTGGAGTTGTGGAGATGTGTTCGAGGAGGATGACTCAGATCAAACTCCTCGGAGTCTTGGAGATGGGTCCGAAGAAGATGCTTGGGATCAAACTCTTCGAAATCTTAGAGATGGGTCCAAGAAGAATGACTTGGATCAAACTCCTTAGAGTTATGGAGATGGTTCAGAGGAGGATGCTTGGGATCGAACTCCTCAGAGGCTTGGAGATAGGTCCGAAAATGATGCTTGAGATTGAAATCATCAGAGTCTTGAAGATGGGTTCGATGAGAGTGACTTGGATCAAAATTCTGGGAGCTTTGGAGATATGTCTAAGAAAGAAGACTTGAATCAAACTCCTCGGAGTCTTGGAGATGGGTCCGAGGAGAATGACTTGGATCAAACTCCTCGGAGTGTTGGAGAAGTGTCCGAGAATGATGACTTTGATCAAACTCCTCGGAGTCTTGGAGATAGGTTCGAGGAGGATGCTTGGGATCGAATTCCTCAGAGTTTTGGAGGTGGGTCTGAGAAGAATGACTTAGATCAAACTCCTCGGAGTTGTGGAGATGTGTCCGATGAGGATGACTTAGATCAAACTCCTTGGAGTCTTGGAGATGGATTCGAAGAAGATGCTTGGGATCGAACTCCTCGGAGTCTTGGAAATGGGTTCGAGAAGAATGATTTAGATCAAACTCCTCGGAGTTGTGGAGATATGTCCGATGAGGATGACTTGGATCAAACTCCTTGGAGTCTTAGAGATGGGTCCGAGGAGGATGCTTGGGATCGAACTCCTCGAAGTCTTGGAGATGGGTCGAGGAAGATGACTTGGATCAAACCCCTTGGAGTTGTGAAGACAGGTTCGAGGATGAATGTCTTGTAAAAAATTTCCAAGTAATAAGAATGGGTGATTCATTGTTTTGTAAGAAAGGCCAGTAATACCTTAGACCCTGTCCTTTAATTAATGATATGGATGCGGACCCTTTCTGTAAGGGCTTCTGAGGAGAGAAAGAACTCGACACTACCTCATCGACCTTGATTGAATGGTCTTATAAGAAGAGAGGAAACTTGACAGTCTCTCATTGACCTTGATTGAAAGAGTTTTTGAGAAAAGAGGGAGCTTGGCACTCTTAGTGATGACTTTGATGAGGATTCCGTGGTGGGAGGAAGCTCCAGGCTTCTTTCTTCTTTTTTTCTCTTTCTCTTTGAAATGCCTGATCTTCCTCAGCCAATATGAACTCTTCAGCCATAGCAAGGATTTTATTCATATCTTTGGTCGATTGTCTAGTCAATTTAGAGCTAAAGGTCCTTGATCGAAGCCCATTTTTGAAAGCAAGAGTTTGGATCGTGGGATCCAAATCTAGGATCTCCCATGTTGCGATGTTGAACCTTGAGATATACTCTCGAAGTTTCTCTCCCTTGCGCTAGATGGCACTGAAGAGACTTTTTGAAGTTTTTTGGGTCCTTTGCTGTTGAGAAAGTGTGCGGCAAAGGCACAGTTGAGTTCCTTGAAAGAGCTTGTGCTTGTTGGTTTGAGATGAGAGTACCATATGTTGGTGGTCTTCTCGAGCGTCAGAGGAAAGGCCCGATATAGTACAACATCTAGGTGACAGTGCAACGTCATGGTGGTTTTATAAAGCTGAAGATGGTATATGGGATCAGTGGTGCCATCGCAGGCCTTTATGATTGGCATGCGAAAATGTCGAGGGAGAGGAGTTTCAAGGATCTTTTGGGTGAATGGCGGATCTTGGGAGTTGAGCCCATCTAAGATATAGGTGTTTCTCCCTTTGAAAGTCTCTCTTATCCTTTTATCCATATCTTTTAGCCTTCTATCTAGGTTAGCATGGTTCTTAGAGGTGGAGAAATCTCGAGACCTTACCTTGGAATGAGGAGATAACCTAATGATGGAGTAGCTATGAGCTGATCCATTGGAATCAAAGTGTTTTGTTTGGCTAGGGTTCTGCTGAGGCAGACATATAGATGTAGGAGGGCGAGCTTGTCTCCTAAGTCCGACGGCCAAAGTTGTAAGAAGTTGCCGAAGTTCCAAGAATTGTTCTTGGGTCGCCAATGCAGTTGAGTTGGGTGCAGGAGGCGTCTCTAGGCTTTCTTGGTCATCAAGGTCCATAGGGTCAAGCTATGGAGGATCTACTGGATCAAGTGGTGGAGGATCTATTGGGTCAATTCTGGTTCATTCGTTAGACGGTTCATTGTGATTTTGGTTGAAGACACCATATTCAGAGATAGCAGGGAGTTGTTTTCCAGATTGTTGATTACAAGTGTATACTCATGTGGCGGTTAAACTGGTTCCGGTGGTGTTCTTGGAAGGGTTCTTAGGCGGAATTGTGATAGATGAGTTCCTTGCACCTAAGTAAAAAGTGTGGTTTCCCACGGATAGTGCCAATCTATTGATGCCAAAAATCTGTCGAGAATTAGAACAGCTAGGGAGTGGAACCTACACACACGAAAAAAGGAGAAAACCTAAAAGTCGTCAAAGGACCGGAGGGGGTGTGCCTCCGAGAGACTCTACGATGCCTAAGTTAGTAGAGGGCTGTTGACCCTGAATGATTTTGATAGTAACAAAAATCTTAATTAAGCACTAATGAATATTACTTAAGTAATACAGATTGTTAATAGTGCTTATACATCAAAGGTGACCAAGATTGTAGAAATTGGTGAATCAATGTTGATATCATTTCAATTGTTAGGAGCTAATTATATTTGCATTGCATTTTATTATATAGTCTTAATTAATTGAAGATATAAAATCTCCAAGTAATTTTATTAAATGCAAATAAATTCTTTGGGCTCAATACTTAACATTCTCTAATTGAATTTAAGAAGAATTTATGTTGGCATAGAAAATTACTTGAGCATTTGTAATATATCATTCTTCATATATCTAGCATACACATTATGCTTAAATTTGTAATATGTTTTGTCATCATCAAAAATGCCTCAATCAAGAAATTGATTAGATTAATTTTGATGATAACAAAACACTTTTGAAGTGTTTAACTTGTGTGTTTAATGTGCAAGAAAGTTTGATTAAATTAAGAGATTTTTTGGAACTCAAAAATCCAAAAAGAATAAAGAGATATGAAGAAAATTATGCTGAAAACACTGTTCATCCAGAAATCACTGTAGCAGCGCTTCAACAGTGACCCAGTCGACTGGATGAATAGTGTAGTCGACTGGTAAAAGTGGCAGAAGGTTCCCAGTCGACTGGTAACACTGCAGCAGCAAAAATGTGAATTTTTAAGAGGACCCAGTCGACTGGTATCACGACCCAGTCGACTGGTATCACGACCCAGTCGACTGGTAGTTCAAAAATATGACCGTTGGGACTCGAAATCTAAGATTTTAAAGGCACAATCAATTCAAATTAAAGTCTAACGGCCATATTAATTGATGGCTATATAAACCCACTCAATTCAGCATTCAACAAGGAGGAGAAGACATTCAAAAAAAAGAAGAACACACACAATCAAGTCATTCGTTCTTTGAAACTCAAAAAAGCTTTGAAATACTCATGTTGAGCTATTCTTCAAGCTTTTCTTTGAAAGAGAGACATTATTCAGTTGTATAAGCTTTCATTTGTTGTCTCTCTACCATTTACTTTACAGCTTTTATTGTAAAGGGATTACTTCCGAGAGGAAGGGGATACTTCCGAAAGGAAGGGGATTACTTCCGAGAGGAAGGGGATACTTCCGAGAGGAAGGGGATACCTCCGAGAGGAAGGAGATTACTTCCGAGAGGAAGGGGATTGTACGGTTTGAGCAACACCCGTAAGTCACTTGTGTTTCGGTTTGAGCAACACCCGTAAGTCACTTGTGTTTCGGTTTGAGCAACACCCGTAAGTTGCTTGGTTCAGTGAAAGACTTCAAGGAGGATCCTTGAAGAGAGTGGACGTAGAGTCGGAAGGATTCCGATATTGCCGAACCACTATAAATCGAGTTTGCATCTCTCTAACTCTATCTCCTTAATTACTTTCATAATTACTTGCTTATAATTATTTATTATTCAAGTAAATGAGATTGATTGCTTAATTATTTTATAATTCAATTATCATTTCTATATTAAGCAATAAACTCTCTCATCTTTGTGCTAGTAATTTAGAAAGATTTAATTCCGCATATATTTTGTTATTTGAGATTGCAAAAAGTATTTAATTTTTTTAATACCCAATTCACCCCCTCTTGGGTATTGCCATAGTATATTTTGGACCTACAATTGGTATCAGAGCCTCGTTCTCTATTTTAGGCTTAACATCCTAGAGTTGATCCTATGGCAACTATATTTTTAGAAGGGAGAGATCCTTCTAGTTCTCCTCTTCTTCATGGAACAAATTTCACCCATTGGAAAGCTCAAATGAAGATTTTTATTCAAGCTCATGATTATTATGCTTGGTATTTCATTCTTGAAAATGAAAATGATTTTGATGTAAATGATTGTAAATTCATTCAACTAAATGCTAAAGTTATGAACATGTTTTATAGTTCTCTTGATCAAAACGAAATTGATCAAATTTCCTCATGTAAGACTGCAAAAGAAATTTGGGATTTATTGGAGGTCATACATGGAGGAAATGAGCAAGAAAAGAATTTCAAATTAAAAAACTTTGTTCATGACTTAGAGCATTTTAAAATGAATGAAAATGAATCAATTTTTTATTTGCAAACTCGTTTTACCATACTTGTTAAAACTTTATCTTCCATGGGTAAAATTTATTCTAACCTTGAACTTATGAGAATATTTCTTAGGTCTTTGTCAAATCAATGGAAAATTATTTTGACAAAGCATTCTACAAGTGAAAGTTTAGAAGAGCTTGTGGAATCCCTCAAAAAGCATGAAAACTACTTGGATTACAAAATTGATGGTTCCACCACATCCTTACCTTTTATGGAAATTGAAGATCTTAATCGTGATGGTGATGACGAAGAAGAAGACTCCTCGAATAAAGAGATCGGATACGAGGAAATTGCCAACCTATGTCTTATGGCAATCGACGACGAAAATGAGGTATCAACTTCTTCCTCTTCAAAAAATAACATTGTTAGTAGTAGTGAAGAATTGATAGAAGTCATAAATGAAATGTATGAAGAATTGAAGAAATTCGATTCTAGGAACACCATTCTTAAAAAAGAGGTGTCATCTCTTTCTAAAGAGATGGTAGGTTTAAGAGAAGAAAAAGATAAACTATCTTCATTACTTTATGATTCTTCTCAAGATCTTCTTAAAGATGAAAATGAAAACTTAAAGAAGAAGATAATAGAATTAAATGATACTATATCTAGACTTATGCTTGGAAAAGAAAAGTTAGATGAAGTGTTATCTTGCCAAAGATTAAATGGAGGAAAATCCGGGTTAGGTTATTCTCCATTAGGCAAGCAAAAAGCAAAAGAGAGCTTATTCATGAAAGTATCATGTGTAAATGAAGCCTCTACTTCAAAGACCTTTAGCAAGGTTAAAAGCACTCCCTCTATAAATGCTAGGAAGTCTAGAAACTCTAATGCATATCCTAGAAATACTCATGCCTATATGTATGCTCTCACACATTCTAGGAATAATCATCATGTACATTCTAGGAATAATCATTATGTGCATTCTAGGAACAAATTGTATAATCAGAATTTGCACACTGCACATGCTCATCCTAGGAATTACCATCATGGTTATTCTAGAAATGATATGCATATTCATAATAATACAAGCATGTATCCTAGAAATCATCATCATACATTTTCTAGAAATGACATGCATATTCATATTCCTCATAATAGAAACATGTATCCTAGGAACTTCTATCCTAAGAATTATAGACATGCACAACTAAGAAATCCTAGAAATTTCAATAACCATTATCCTAGGATTGTGGATCATCAACATGTCTATAGAATACCATATATTGTTAAGAAAGTATGGGTCTCAAAAGGAATCGTATTTTCAAGGACTAACCCCAAAGGACCCAAGAAATTTTGGGTACCCAAAAGTGCAATCGTGTATCCTTGTGTGGTGTAGGTATGTCTCCACACCAAAGAAAAAGGTAACTGTTGGTACCTTGATAGTGGATGCTCGAAGCACATGACCGATGATAAAAGTGTATTCAAGAGTTAACTCTAAGAGGTGATGAATTTGTCACCATTGGAGACAACACAAAAATAAAGATCATCGGGCATGAAAAAGTTGGTAATGATTTCTCAACCTTAGATAATGTATTGCTAGTACAAGGTCTTAAGCCAAATTTACTAAGTATTAGCCAACTATGTGACAAAGGCAACAAAGTCACATTTGAGACCTCTCATTGTCTAGTTATAGACATCAAGAGCAACAAGATCAAATTTTTTGGCCATAGACATGAAAATGTCTATATAGTTGATTTGAAATCCTTGTATTTCGTAAATAAAAAATGTTTTCCTGCCATTAGTGAAAATCCTTAGCTATAGCATAGAAAGCTTGGTCATGTGAACATGAACTTGTTGAAAATAATTTTTTTAAAAAATTTAATCATTGGACTTCCCAAAATCAATTTTTTTTTTTTTTTAAAAAAAAGACAAAGTATATGATGCTTGTCAAATGGGAAAACAAACTAGGATTTCTTTTAAATCAAATAATGTAGTCACAACTACTAGACCTTTGGAACTTTTGCATATGGACTTATTTGGTCCAATAAGTACCATTAGTCTAATTGGCCACCAATATGCTCTTGTTATTGTTGATGACTATTTCAAGACATACCTTTGTTATTTTTATTGCTTACAAGGATGAAGCTTTCAAAGGATTTGAAAACTTTTGCAAAAAGGTTCAAAATGAAAAAGGAATTTGTATTTCAAGCATAAGAAGTGATCATGGAAAAGAATTTGAAAACCAAATCTTTTCAAAATTTTGTGATGAAAATGGAATTGATCACAACTTTTCGGCTCCTAGAACTCCTCAACAAAATGGAGTTGTTGAGAGGAAAAACAGAGTTCTAGAAGAATTTTCAAGAACAATGCTTTGTGAAAAAAGTTTATCAAAATATTTTTGGGCTGAAACCGTGAACACTTCTTGCTATATTTTAAATAGAATTTTAATTAGGCCTATACTTGATAAAACTCCATATGAACTATGGAAATGTAGAAAGTCTAATATTTCATATTTTCGTACATTTGGTTGCAAATGCTTCATCTTGAATAACAATAAAACTAATTTGGGTAAATTTGATTCTAAGACTGATGAAGGGATATTTTTAGGATATTCTACATCGAGTAAGGCTTATAAAGTTTTCAATAAGAGAACTCTAGTGGTAGGAGAATCTGTGCATGTAACTCTTGATGAGTCTAACCCTATTAGTAGTAGAGAAGTTTCCATTAATAATGATGCAGATTTTATTCCAAGAACAGAAATACCTACTTTCATTGTTGACCCGAAGAAGAATCCAACTCAAGCAAATGAAGAGCTCGAAGCTCATAATTTGGACCAACCATCTATAAGCCAACAAGTGGATGGACTTCCTAAAGATTGGAGGTATGTGAACTATCACCCAATTGATCAAGTAATTGGTGATCCTTCACAAGGGGTAAGAACTCGCTCTTCTATTATAAATATTTGCAATTATGTAGCTTATCTGTCTCAGGTAGAACCTAAGTCCTTTATAGAAGCTGAAAAAGACAATGAGGGGATTATTGCTATGCAAGAAGAGATTAATTAATTTGAGAGAAACAGGGTTTGAAATCTAGTTCCAAGACCTAAGAATCATTCTATAATTGGAACTAAATGGGTATATAGAAATAAGATGGATGAAAATAGAATAGTAACTAGAAACAAGGCTAGACTAGTTGCTAAGGGATATAATCAAGAAGAAGGAATAGACTTTGATGAGATCTATGCTCCTATAGCTAGATTAGAAGCTATTCGAATGTTGTTAGCCTTTGCATGCTTTAATAAGTTCAAGTTATTTCGAATGGATGTAAAACGTGCTTTCTTAAATGGATTTATAGAAGAAGAGGTTTATGTTGAGAAACCTCTTGGATTTGAAAATCTTAATCTTCCGAATCATGTCTACAAGCTTTCTAAGGCTCTATATGGGTTGAAGCAAGCTCCAAGGGCATGGTATGAAAGACTAAGTAAATTTTTGATTGACAATGATTTTGTAAGAGGTAGAATAGACACAACTATCTTCACAAAAACTCACAAAAATGACACTTTGATAGTTTAAATATATGTTCATGATATTATATTTGGTGCTACTAATGAATCTATATGTCAAGAGTTTGCAAAGTGCATGCAAGGTGAATTTGAAATGAGCATGATGGGAGAGCTCACCTACTTCCTTGGTCTTCAAATCAAGCAACTTAAAGGAGGTATCTTCATCAATCAATCAAAGTACATCAAGGACCTACTTAAGAGGTTCGGGATGGAAAGCTCAAAGTCGATTGGAACACCTATGAGCACAACTACTAAACTTGATCTTGATGAAGGAGGTAAATCTGTAGATTCTAAATATTATAGAAGCATGATAGGTGCTTTACTTTATTTGACTGCAAGTAGACCTGATATAATGTTCAGTGTATGCATGTGTGCTAGATTTCAGTCTAATCCTAAGGAATCACATGTAGTTGCAGTAAAAAGAATCCTTAGATATCTGCAAGGAACCCAGACCATAGGATTATGGTATTCTAGAGAATCATCTTTTGAGCTAGTAGGATATTCAGATGCTGATTTTGCTGGATGTAGGTTAGATAGAAAAAGTATAAGTGGAACATGTCAATTCTTAGGTGCTATGTTAACTTCTTGATTCTCCAAGAAACAGAATTCTGTTGCACTATCAACCGTTGAGGCGGAATATGTAGCAGCTGGCAGTTGTTGTGCCCAAGTATTATGGATGAAACAACTAGAAGACTATGGCATGAACCTCAAAAATATTCCTATCTTTTGTGATAATACTAGTGCTATCAACCTAACCAAAAATCTTATTCAGCACTCTAGAACCAAGCACATAGAAATAAGACATCATTTCTTAAGAGACCATGCTCAAAAAGGTGATATAAGATTAGAATTCATACCTTCAGAAGATCAAATAGCTGATATTCTTACAAAACCCCTATGTGAAGCTAGTTTTTGTAATATTAGAATGTTGATGGGATTGCTTGATTTTGATAAACTGAATGTTTGATTGCATTTCATTTCATCATTTGCATGATTGACATTGAGTGAAAGAGTATTAATCCATGTTTAAATATTTTCCTCACTAAAAAATGTCATAGATAAACAAATTCGTGCTAAAAATTCAAGACTGGAAATTTTACTAATGGTCCAGTCGACTGGTAAATGTGCTCCAGTCGACTGGTAAGTCACTGCCTGATTGTCCAGTCGACTGGTAATTTTGACCCAGTCGACTGGTAACTCTCTGCCAAAAACTCCAGACGACTGGTAAGTCTTCTCAAGTCGTCTATAAAATCAAATCTTGTTTGGAGCCATTTAATACTCAAATATTAATTGTTCTTTGATAAATTCTCTTTGATTTGGCATTGGATAAATCAAGTGATGAGCTTGAATTTAGATTTGAGAATTATTTTTGAGTTATTTATCTATCAAGCATGAGCTGAATATGAAACTTTCTATTATATATGCTTGAGTTTGAAATTAATGATTATCTTTGCGTTGAATTGATAATCATCTAATTATTGAATCTAACTTGCCCTGAAAATGATATTTGATTGATAATTGAAAATTATATTTCGGTGCATATATGCAAGGGAAGTAACTTTTTTTTCAAGTACTTGTAGATATTTCCAATCTGAACATCTTTTTGAGTAGTTGATGAGCTCTTTGTCTTGATTATTCAATTAATCAACTACCAATAAGGCTTGTTAAGTTTTAATCCAATTTTATTTCTCTTAAGAGTTGAAAATAATTACTTTAGACTTTTTGAAGGGGGGAGAAAATCTGATTTATTGATAAAAGAGAAAACCTTTGGTAAAATCATTTTACTAAAATGAGTTTTAAATACTTGATAAACTCTTTTTGATATGTTTTAAATTTGGTTATTATATCTTGAGAATTTCATCTCTATGTTCTAAAGGAACTCTTTTAAAAGCTTTATAGTTCTTGATATCTTGTAAAATGATTCTTTTCTCAAAATGTTTCATCAAAATATTTTCGATAGCATATTTTGAGGGGGAGCTCTTCTTTGAAATACACCTTTTTTATTATGACAAAAAGGGGGGAGAAAAATAAGAATATTAGAGATTTTGTTAGACCTTATTCTTAAAATTTTTGTCACCATCAAAAAGGGGGAGATTGTTGACCTTGAATTATTTTGATAGTAACAAAAATCTTAATTAAGCACTAATGAATATTACTTAAGTAATACAGATTGTTAATAGTGCTTATACATCAAAGGTGACCAAGATTGTAGAAATTGGTGAATCAATGTTGATGTCATTTCAATTGTTAGGAGCTAATTATATTTGCATTGCATTTTATTATATAGTCTTAATTAATTGAAGATATAAAATCTCCAAGTAATTTTATTAAATGCAAATAAATTCTTTGGGCTCAATACTTAACATTCTCTAATTGAATTTAAGAAGAATTTATGTTGGCATAGAAAATTACTTGAGCATTTGTAATATATCATTCTTCATATATCTAGCATACACATTATGCTTAAATTTGTAATATGTTTTGTCATCATCAAAAATGCCTCAATCAAGAAATTGATTAGATTAATTTTGATGATAACAAAACACTTTTGAAGTGTTTAACTTGTGTGTTTAATGTGCAAGAAAGTTTGATTAAATTAAGAGATTTTTTGGAACTCAAAAATCCAAAAAGAATAAAGAGATATGAAGAAAATTATGTTGAAAACACTGTTCATCCAGAAATCACTGTAGCAGCGCTCCAACAGTGACCCAGTCGACTGGGTGAATAGTGCAGTCGACTGGTAAAAGTGGCAGAAGGTTCCCAGTCGACTGGTAACACTGCAGCAGCAAAAATGTGAATTTTTAAGAGGACCCAGTCGACTGGTATCACGACCCAGTCGACTGGTAGTTCAAAAATATGACCGTTGGGACTCGAAATCTAAGATTTTAAAGGCACAATCAATTCAAATTAAAGTCTAACGGCCATATTAATTGATGGCTATATAAACCCACTCAATTCAGCATTCAACAAGGAGGAGAAGACATTCAAAAAAAAGAAGAACACACACAATCAAGTCATTCATTCTTTGAAACTCAAAAAAGCTTTGAAATACTCATGTTGAGCTATTCTTCAAGCTTTTCTTTGAAAGAGAGACATTATTCAGTTGTATAAGCTTTCATTTGTTGTCTCTCTACCACTTACTTTACAGCTTTTATTGTAAAGGGATACTTCCGAAAGGAATGGGATTACTTCCGAGAGGAAGGGGATACTTCCGAGAGGAAGGGGATACCTCCGAGAGGAAGGAGATTACTTCCGAGAAGAAGGGGATTGTACGGTTTGAGCAACACCCGTAAGTCGCTTGTGTTTCGGTTTGAGCAACACCCGTAAGTTGCTTGGTTTAGTGAAAGACTTCAAGGAGGATCCTTGAAGAGAGTGGACGTAGGGTCGGAAGGATTCCGATATTGCCGAACCACTATAAATCGAGTTTGCATCTCTCTAACTCTATCTCCTTAATTACTTTCATAATTACTTGCTTATAATTATTTATTATTCAAGTAAATGAGATTGATTGCTTAATTATTTTATAATTCAATTATCATTTCTATATTAAGCAATAAACTCTCTCATCTTTGTGCTAGTAATTTAGAAAGATTTAATTTCACATATATTTTGTTATTTGAGATTGCAAAAAGTATTTAATTTTTTTAATACCCAATTCACCCCCCTCTTGGGTATTGCCATAGTATATTTTGGACCTACAAGGGCTTTTGGAGAAATAAGGAGAGCTGTGTGAAATGAGGAGCTGTGAGTAATGAATTCAATGTACCTTTTGATTGTGAGAGCCCCTATAGTGTGTAAGAGCATAGTCCAATTAAGAGAATGATTTTAATGTTGTGATAGGAATAACATTCATCTCCGATAAGACTAGAGTTATCTACATGTTGGATTTGAATAACAGTTTATATATAAATTTGGAGTGTTGTAGTACTAGAACATTGGCGTGATATTACCATGACACCCTTTGGTGTAAAATTAACGCAATGCCCCTTATCAAGTGTGGAGATTTGATTGGTTGATCTGTCTAGATTGTAGAATTATTTTTTTACCCTTGAAGGTTACCATGTGTCGCAGTATCATTAGAGATGAAAATTTCCCCTATATCATATACAATTTATTATTTAATTTGGCAATCAAAAGCTTTCAAAAAATAAAAAAATGGTTTATAATACGATTTTAAAGATAATTCAGTTAGAGATCAAGAAGCCGAGACTCAATCATAAAAAAAATATCTATACGATTTCAAAAAATTGCTTAACTTTGTTTCATGAACAAAATTAACCAAATATATATATTTATTTTTATTTTTTTCACATTTTAAATTATTCTTATTTTTTTGATGATTCTAAGGGATTGTTGTCCTTTAAATTTTTTTTTTTTGCACCTTCAGTCTTTTTCTGATTGAACATAAAAAAAATAAACCACTAACGTGTATTTAAAAAAAAGGACTAAATCTGGATTGTTTTCGAGGTGTACTCACCATATTTCTCAAAAGAGAAAAACAAAGGTTGCATAGTTACAAAAGAAAATAAAAAAAAGACTAGAGAGTTTTGTCTCTAGATGTCCAAGTGCGAACAAGCATTTATGTGCCAATTTCAGGAGTAAAAGCTTCCGAAAACAAAACAAGAAAAACCTCTTGCTTCGTACGTTTGTCATTCTGTACTGGGCAAAAAGAAGAGAACCCTTATAAGCATCTAAGGTAGGGCAGCCATGGCAGCCACGGAGGCTACCAGATCTTCAAGTGGGTCGGCTGATTCATACATCGGCAGCGTGATTAGCTTGACTTCCAAGTCTGAAATCCGCTACGAAGGTGTTCTCTTCAACATCAACACTGAAGAATCCAGCATCGGTTTGAGAAGTGGTAACTGGATTACATTTTGTGTCTTTTCCATTCTGGGCTTTTATCCTTTTATTTATCCGTTTGTTTGGTTTTTGATTTTTTTCCGTGGAGTTTTGGTTCGTGGATGCGTGCTACATTTTGGGTCTTTTCCATTCTGGGCTTTTATCCTTTTATTTATCCGTTTCTTGTTTGGTTTTTGATTTTTTTTCCGTGGAGTTTTGGTTCGAGGATGCGTGCTAAATTGAGTTTGGAGTGGGGTTTTTCTTGATTTTTACAAGGGTTTTTTTTCCTTGCTGTGTTATTGTGAAGTAGATTTGAGTTGTGTTTTTGATTTAGGAAACTTGAGGTTTTGTGTTTTTGTATGAAGTATGTGATTAAATGTGGATGTTTAAACTGTCAAAAACACTATATAAATTTGTTTCTGGTTTATGGTAAAAATTATTTGTAATGAACCAAAAAAGATTTATGGAACAAATTTGGAGGGTGATAAAGTTCGTTGGGATCTCTGTTAAGAGACCAAATGATAAGCAGAAGATAGTAAAATTGAACTTTCATTTTGTTGACATGTTGATGTTATTCATTGTCTCTGTTGTTAAGTCAAATACATAAACTTGAACAATTGGTATAATGTATTTCATGTATTGTTATGGAGGATAAAACTTCCCTCTATGAAGGCAGATGGAGTGAGGCTGTTAGGTTTACAAAATGTTCTGTATGACTCTATTGGGAAGAGTTGTGATCCAGAATAGGGAAGAGAATATTTATTTTTTTTGGATATTATTCTTGGACATGTATTTTAGAAAAATTAGATTTAGGCAATTAAATAATTATTAAGATTTGATTTACTTTCTTATTTAAATAATATTTGGTGCCTATATAGAGCACCGATATTAAATTGTAAGGCAGACTTTTATTATGGAATAAGCTTGAGTTTTGGTATATCTCTTGTCCATGTTCTTGTTTTGTTTTCTTTTATACCTACTCTAGTTCTTTCAGTCTAATCTCCTCTGCATCCTTGCTGTTTCTCCCTTTCTCAATCTGTCTATGTTTCTACCTATCTGTCCGGTATTAAGTGGTATCAAAGCACAAACTTTGATCCCTCACAAGACAAATTTTCTGGTCCCATTTAACACATCCTTACACCCATATCAGATTGTGAAAAAAAAAAAACAACAAAAAAATTCAAATTTGAACGCTAGTAGCACCCAAGCAGAATGTGCGCACAGTGGCAGTGCCTTTGGGCCACCAGCTTGCGTCGCCGTCCGCCACTCCCTGAGCTCAGCGTCACCACCACCCGATGCAGAATCCTCGAGCTATCAAAACCCGACAATGCCTGCACAATCCGCCGCCCCAGACGTCGTCGCACACCAGCTGAGTTGTTTCGGGTCTATTGCATCCGATACGGCACTTCCAGCCACCGTATGGACTAGCTGTCTCCACCATTGTGACCGGCAAACCTTTTCCTGTCGAACCTTAGACGCCTGGACCACCCCCGCCGCCTAATCTGTCGCCTATCAACAGTAACCCGTTTGATTTTTAACGACCATAGTGCCAGTTCCACTCGCTTCCAGGCCTAGCCGTACCCACAAACGTGACCAGCGAGCCATTTTCGACCGACCCCAGGCAGCCGGCTCCGATCTACCATGGATCCGACCCCCACACCCAAATCAGACATGCACTTAACCCAATCTGCCAACAACTCCAAGCCGAGCCGTGAGCAGCTGAGCCGAGCCGTTTGGTAAAGCAAAGCTACTTGAGCTGAGCCAAGACACCTTAAAAAAAGGTCAGGTTTATTTATTTAATTTCTGCTTATTTAGTTGTTGATTTTTGTAATAAAAAAAATTACAAAAAAGGCAAAAATTGCACTCGAGTAATGGGTTCATGTGAACCAACCCGGATTCTATGTGTGACCATTCATCAAATTTACTATCCGGTCACCAAAGATATATTACATCAGATTTTTGATTCATATGATTTTGTAGAGAAAATCGTTCTCTATCAAACTTCTGCTCTTGTGCAATATCATTGGCTTCAAGATGCTTATTGGGCTAAAACAAAGTTGAATGTTCGGTGTATTTATGCTAATTGTTGTCAAGATCGAGTATTCCACCTTTGAGAGTCAAATTCACAAGATGCAACAACTCCTTGAACAAGTGAAATAAGTGGAAGCAACTTTCACCAAAACTTCTACTAATCATGATTTCATTTATGGCAAGTCTGAAGTTGTTTCTCCAATCCACAAACTTTGAAACGAATGAACAAATCGTGGAAGAAACGTCTACCACTGAGAGGATGTACCTATTGAGTCACTTCAAAACAAACAAGGTCAAAGCCAAAATGAAGGCAAGATTTGTGCGTGTGACTTTCCTTACATTGATTTTGTCTTCCCGCACTGGATTGAGGCTCCTCAACAACTCTTTTTGATATCATTCTTTTGCTCAATTGAGACCGCTACATCTCGAAAATTACAAGTCTTTGCCATGTAATTTCAAGAATCACAAGTTTTGATACTTCACCACTTCAAAACTCGTGGTCGAGTATTTTGTAAGTGGGGGATAATGATGCAGAATAGGAAAGATAATTTTTATTATTTTGGATTATTCTTAGACACGTATTTTAGGAAAATTAGATTTAAACAATTAAATAGTTATTAGGATTCGATTTACTTTCTTATTTAAATAATGTTTGGTGCGTATATAAGAGCACTAGTATTAAGATTGTAAGGCAAACTTTGATTATGGAATAAACTTGAGTTTTGGTATATCTTTTGTCCTTGTTCTTGCTCTGTTCTTCCTTTGTTCTGTTTTTTTTCTACCTAGTCTAGTTCTTTCGGTCTAATCTCCCTTTGCTTCCTTGCTGTTTCTCCCTTTCTTAATCTGTATTTGTTTCTACCTATCCATTCGGCATCAAGTTGTTTATAACCTTACAGTAAATATTTCAAGATATCAACTAATTATTACATTTAAAAAAATAAATTAATGGACACTTGAGTTATTCATCAATTATGGTAGTGTTGTCTTAGGAGGTGATTTTGATTTCTTTAGTGATGGGATGGTATTTATAGAGTATGTTAACTGCCATAGTTATTCAAGGTGCAAAGGGTAGCTGAAGCCTACGCTCAACGCGCACGCTAAGGGATGCGCTCGAGGAAGGTGAGGCACACATCTATTAAAAATCTGTATAAAATGCTAATATTTCATACTGAAACAATCTGTAAAGAAATCTTTTTTATCAGATTAAATAGATAATCTTACAATACATTCTTATTTTTAACAAATTCTTTCAATTAATTAGTATTAGACTCTTACTCAATAGAACAATGAAAATTGAAAATGAAAACTTGAAGTTCTAGTATATCATTTCGTTGCTTAAAGTACAATCTCATTGGAGCAGCCTCAATTATTGAAGTTCTAGCGTTAACACATAGTGAGTTGGACCCATAATTTTCCAGTATGGAAATATTGAGAAATAATTAAGCGGACCATTAATGTAAAAGAAACAGGAGGAATAAGAAGAGCAAAACAAAGAATGATGGTGAAGTAGAGACCAGAAAAAAAAGAAAGAACCGATAGGGAAAAAGGGGGAAAGAAGAAAAGAGGAAGAAAAGGAGCAGAAGAATGACGGAGAAGTATAGAAGCAAGGGAAAAAGAAAAAGAAAAAGGAAGAGATTGAGGAGAGATAGAAGGAAAATAAAAAAAGAGGAGGAGAGGTGGACTCACCGGGTTGGGACCCTTTGGTGTTCTTGTCTTGACTAAGAGAAGCAGAGATGTTCGTTGGTGACTGGTTAGGGTTTTATCAATGGGTGGAGATTCTACACTTAAGAGACATGCTTGCATGAGATAATCATATATTTTTATTATATACACATGGAATCGAATGGCTGATAATCAAATTATCAATACAAAAAAGAGAGAAAATAAAGCTGCATCATGCACACCTTTAATGGGCTTTGCCTGTCCCAAAGGCATGCACGGATCGCCTCACCTGAGACTAGCACAGGTGCAGGCCCCTGCACCTGGCTTTCGTTTTAACTACTATGTTAACTGCTGCAAAGTATGGGACAATCCATGGGCAAAATAGCAAAGTAAAGCGTTTGAGGGCTGCTTATAAACGAGTTCATATTAGGACATGGGTATATCTCTCATAAAAGAAACTAGAGAAATTTGAAGAAAGTTCTCAGTTTCATTTTTCAGCTTTCGCTTTTGTGATATCCCATTTTTTTAACTTGAAGATTAGTATTGCTATAAAAGGACATAAAGTAATGTGTCCGTATTGTGTGAAAGTTACTTTTTCTCTCTTTGCTGCTATGTTTACCCAATGAAAGATAATGCAACTGGATTATATTGTTTCTTTACTATTATGAGTTCTGATTCTTGAATTTTACCAATATCTTAATCTATGATTACAAATCTTGGATAAGTGGTACAAGCTAAATTTACTGAGAATCTTTAGATACGGTATGCTTTAATTACTTTTTTCTTTTTGATGTGTTAAGACTAATAGAGATTCCATTTTTGTAAAAGTTTGTTTTGACGGTAGTCACTTATGGTTATAGCCTTATGTTCCCATTCCCAAGTAAGTACTTTTGAGGTTAGGGATGCTTCTATCATTAGGCATAGAGAAAGGCGACGCTGATTTGAGGTTAAGCTTTAAAGATTCATTTAGAAAAAGAAGTAATGTGATATGTATAGTGTTGAGAATCCTATTAGGATTCTTAATAAGTGTTCTAGTAGACTTGGATTATGTGCATCTTATTTAAATTGTTGTGTCCTAATTCCATTAGACTTAGTATTCATAAGTCTATATATTGGGTCGATTGCATTCGTTTTATTTAATCAAAAAGACAGAGAGCTTATTTCAATCATTTTCTTCAACATGGTATCCAAGCGGTTTGCGCCTTGGGATATTACATAAAAATCAAATCACTGTTCAGTCGGCCAGTCTTCCACAGGCCATCGTAGCACCACCCTATTCTCCAACATCACCCGAGCATACCACTAGGATCAGATTTTTCCGATCTACACTATTCTGGCCACCACGCACCATCATCTTGCCGAAAAAGGAACCAAAACACCTGCAACAGCTCTGATCTCTCGTTTCCGGCCATCCAACGCTGGATCGGACCCACCACCAGATCTAGATGCCTGCAACGACCGTTTTTGGTCTGATCTCGTCATAGCACAGCGCCTGTCCAGTCCTGTCGCGCTCCGGTAGATCCAGACTTCTAACCCCGTCACGCCGACACGCACGCCAACCTTCGATCTACCACCTCATCAGCACCAGACATCGTCGGCAATCAAAAACCGACCCCAGCTCCGTCTCTAGCTTGCTCCAGCATCTTCCCCGACTCGGCTTCTGCTCCAACCTCTTGTTTGGTTACTTGGTTAGCACTAGCACCTGTTTGGTTACTGGGTTAGCACCAGCACCTGTTTGGTTACTTGATTAGCACCTGTTTGGTTCCTTGGTTAATAACCTGTTTGGTTATTGGATTATTTTGTTCACCGGATTATAATCTATCCCTATGGAGTCCAAGATTGTCTCTGGTACCTCTCTCCAACCGAGTCCTCATATTATTACTACTCGAAAGTTGAATAATAGTAATTACGTTCAATGGTCCAAGGCAAGCGAAATTTTTTTACTAATGATCTGCTTACCGATCCAAAATTGTTTTATATATGGGAACAATAGGATTCCTTACTCATCACTTTATTATGGAATTTAATGGAGCCCCAAATTGTCGACTTATGTACACATCTTGAAATTTGTAAGGAAGTTTGGGAATATGTTCGTCAGTTATATTCTAACAATCTTAATCGGATGTATGATGTGAATGCTAAGTTCTTTCATGGCCAGCAAGGTGATCGAGATGTCACTGAATGTTTTGTTGATATGGAGAGAATATCTTTAGAATTGCATACTTTGATGCCTATTTCCACCGATGTAAAGGCCATGCAAAAAGGCCAAGAGCAAGCGGAGGTACTCACATTCTTGGCTGGCCTAAAACTTGAGTATGAACCGATTTGATCCCAAATACTAGGAGAGGCAGAACTTCCTACATGGTCTGAGACTTATGCTCGTGTGCTACGAGCCGTTTCCTAAACTAGTGATAACGGATCTTTGATTGACAAATCTGCTTTGGTTACTCAAGCTTGGCAAGGAGTTCGAACAAATGGTAATAATATAAGTAGTCGTGGTGGTAGAGAAGGTGGTAAGGGAGGTCGTGGTAGTGATTGTAATAACACTTCATTTGGTCGTGGTAGTAATGGTGGTGGCAGAGGTTCACTTCGTTAATGTACCTACTGCCATCGTTCCGGGCATACTCGAGAGACGTGTTAGAAGTTAGTTGGCCGTCTCATGGTTGCTAATGTTATGACTTTTGGTTCTGTTGAGTGTGGATCTGCCTCTTCAAATTCAGTGCCTCCAACTTCTATGGTGATTTCCAAAGATGAGTATGATGAACTCTTACCGTATAAGGTATCTTTCTCAACTGCTCTTTCCACCCAGAAAGGTACACCAAAAGCTTATCTATCATCTAATAACTTTTCATCTAGACCTTGGGTCTTTGACTCTGCTGCTACGGATCACTTTTTGTCAGGTATCATTGATGTTTTCTCTAGCTTTTATCACTTTTCGTCTTTGCATGATGTTACTCTTGCAGATGAATCTAAAACCACTGCTAGTGGCATTGCCACGGTGTGCCCTTGTTCTTTTATGTCTTTATCATCATTTCTTTATGCTTTGTTTTCTCAGTATAATTTGATATTGGTTAGCTTACAAAACGTTTTAACTGTCCTGTTACCTTTCTTCCTGATTCTATTCTTATCCAGGATTTGAAAACAAGGAAGAGGATTTGTGGTGGACATGAATCGGATTGCCTGTATTACTTTGATCCTATCCCATCACCCATTACTTGCTCAATTGACGTGTCTCCGCACCAGATCTATTACCCTTTTGGTCATCCATCCTTAGAAAAGCTGAAGAAGTTAGTTCCTACTTTGAGTCAAGTTTTAACTCTAGAGTGTGAGTCGTGTCAATTTGGTAAGCATCATCATGTGTTATTTTCTTCCTGAATTAATAAACGTGCCTAGTCCTCTTATGTTAGTACATTTTGATATTTGGGGTCCAAGTCGTGTGATTTCCAAACTTGGATTTCAGTATTTCGTTACATTTTTGGATGATTATTCCAGGCTTACCTGGCTTTATTTAATGAAAGACCGTTCTGAGTTGTTTTTTATTTTTTGTGCTAAGATAAAATCCCAATTTGACTTATCTATTAAGATTCTTCGTAGTAACAATGCTCGTGGATATTTTTATGAGCCTTTTACAACTTTTATTACTAAGTCTGGCATTATTCATCAGTCATCTTGCTCTCATATATCCCAACAAAATGCGGAGCGAAAAAATCTTCATCTTATGGATATTTGCTTGTACTCTCTTATTTCATATGCATGTCCCCAAATTGTTTTGGAGTGAGGCCGTTATGACTACTTGTTACTTAATAAACCGTATGCAATCCTCTATTCTTAATGGCAAAATGCCTCACTCCGTGCTTTTTCCTAAAGCTGTTACCTTTTACTTACTTCTTCGTGTCTTTGGATCCGTTTGTTTTGTCCATTAGCTCTATCCAGAGGTTGACAAACTTGATCCCCGATCTATAAAGTGTATTTTTTTTAGGTTATTCTCGTACACAGGAAGGTTATCAGTGTTACAGTCCCTCTTTGCATTTTGTTTGTGCCGATGTTGCATTCTTTGAGTTTACTCCGTATTACTTCGAGTCTCATTCAATCTCAGATCTGACTGATTCATTTCTTTGTCCGTTACTTGTTCCCATGCCCCTTACACAGTCAGATCCTCTTCCGTTGCAAGTTTACTCCCGTCGTCCACGATCTTTCGCCTCTGTTGCTCCAGCAATTGCTCGCTTGTTGACAGATCTCGATCTTCCTTCATCGTCTGAGGACGATCGTCCTATTACTCTTCATAAAGGTAAACATTTATGTACTGTTTATCTGATTACTAAACTATTGGATGGTTCTCAAGTTCGATTTATTTGTAACAAGTTGGGTGTATATGATATCTATGTTCCAACTTGAGGGGAAGTGTTGAGAATCCTATTAGGATTCTTGTTAAGTGTTCTAGTAGACTTGAATTATTTGCATCTTATTTAATTTTTTGTGTCCTAATCCTATTAAACTTAGTATTCATAAGTCTATATATTGGGTCGATTGTATTCGTTTTATTTAATCAACAAGAGAGAGAGCTTTCAATTATTGTCTTCAACATATAGCATTATTAATTATGTAATCTGAAAGTTTTGCGAACTTTTCTCCTAATTTTCCTTTTCTTCTTGTTCTCTTCCTTGTACATAGTCTTTACTATTTTCTTTGCTACTCTTAAGCCTGAAGTGGTATTGACAATCTCATAATAAAGTAATAGGAAAACTCAGGAACTTTATTCTATAAATATGCCTGATTGTAAAATCATAAACAAAGTTTATTTCTTTTCTGAATGAATTGGAAAGGCCTGAATCTGTAGGTAATCTTAAAACAGTGTCAAAACAATCATCATCGCTTAAAATTGAACAAAAAATCTTGAGGTGTTGCATTTCTTTTCCTGAAATTTGAACCTTAGTTTTGTGGTATGGCCAAACATCTTCCTTATCATCACCAAGTGCTTATGTATTCAGTTGTTGATTTTATGATTTTACACTAAAAAAATCATCAAAATGACTTTAAACTATGTCTGCACGTAACTGCTATCCGTTTGATTGAGTACAAAAAATTAGACAGTTCATTATGATTGGTTTGAAGTCATGAAGTTGCACATCAACTGAACATCTCTTTGTGTATATCAAATATTATATAAGATGGTTTTGGTTTATTGTGGTTATGATTAAAGTTGGAAGCACAAGGCTTATACCTGACATACTACAGGACTAGTGACCCAAAGAACTACCATTGGCACTTGCCTTAGGACTAAAACAGGCCTCTTGATTGTGGGTTGGCTACTTTAGTTCTTTGCTTCCATGGATGACACATTTTTCCTGACCCAGACATATATGCATTATCTCTTTCTCTATCCTGTTCCCCATGTGGTTTGTTTTGATCATCTTCCTGGGCAGGCTTTTTCCTATCTCTGTTTGCTTACCGTTATATCAAAACATATTCCCTGGTGAAGCAGAAGTATGTGGTTCTGATGAAAAAATATCGTACAGTTGATGCTACTCTTATCGCAAATTGTTAGATAAGTTAACCTGTGCAAACTCATAGTAACTTTTTCCCACTTCAAATGTTATATAGTTAATTGTGATGAGGAAATTGTCTGCAGAAAAGTTAAGAAAAGAAAGGACTGGTCAACTTCTTTAAGCATCTGTTTTATTTTATTTTTCATTCTATTAAGGGCTGTTGTAGAGGTGCAAGCCATATATTGGTTCTCAGTTATGTTCCTTAACGTTGCAGTAAGATCATTTGGAACAGAAGGGCGAAAAAAGGATGGTCCACAAGTTCCAGCTAGTGATAAAATTTATGAATACATACTCTTCCGTGGAAGCGATATCAAGGTATGGTGAATATTAATAATAAGATAAATATGCTTTTCATGTGGATAGTGCAGTGTCTATCTTTTCACAACTTATGACTGATTCTGTTGGATATGGGTTATGGTTAAAAATTGAAGTTTTCAGAACACCTGCTGAGTTAGGGTGATTGAATCGGGGGATATCTCATGGTTGGAATTGTCATGTTTGCAATCATTTGTAGTGCTCTAAGTAATTCACATGTAACCCAAACTGGAGCGAAAGGACCATAATGCTGAATTAGGGTGATTGAATCGGGGGATATCTCATGGTTGGAACTGTCATGTATGCAATCATTTGTAGTGCTCTAAGAAGTTCACATGTAACCCAAACTGGAGCGAAAGGACCATAAAGTCAGGAAATAGAAAATGAGTACAAGCTTTTTGATATGCAACTACCCTTTTATTATTGTTTGTAGTTTGTACATTTTTGTCAAAACTAGGTTTGTTTTATGTTGCAAATTTCTGTGTTGTTTGTATTATGTTCATTATATACCTATTTAACATTCTTATGCTACAATAGTTTGCTGTATCTTAACCATTCATTTTGGGATTATATAGACAGTTTGCAATGGGGCCAACAAATCTGAGCATGGTTAATTATGGTCAGAACGAGATTGCTCAGCTTGGTTGAGTTGTATTGATGGTATAAAGCTTAGATTTGGCAAGAGAATCTCCCCATTAGCTATTAAGTTAGTTTGGCCAAAATTTGTTGAAGGGAAATTTTAGGCTTCATTCAGATAGCCACACTAGAGCACAACCAGGATTGGCAGTTATATATATGAACCTGAAGCTCTGGCTGGCCTGCAGTTTAAGGTTCTGGTGCACAAGTAATATACAATTATATGTTGGAAGGCCCATGAGTAAGATCAATGTTTGTTGCTTATGCTTAGGGTATTACTGAAAGCTGTGGTATATATGCAGCTGAGATAATAACATGGAACCTCATAGAGTTGTCTGCAATGATATATCTGAATTAATGCATTTGTAATTGAGTGTCTAATATTCTACCTAAAATCTGGTTTTATCAGTGAAACTATCCTACTTATTTGGTCCTTTGTATGATTTAATATTGAGCCATTTATCATGGTCAGTTCCTTAGGCACTCTTTCTGCATTTGGTTACAGGATTTGCAGGTCAAATCTTCACCACCTGTTCAGACAACACCACCCATAAACAATGATCCTGCTATTATACAGGTAAAGCAATCAAACTTATGCATGCCTTTCAACAATTATAATATTACAATATTTTTTTTATTGTTATAAGAGTGAGATTTTAAAGCAGAAGATCATGCTGGAGCTTTATTTTGATTTAATTTGCACCTGACCCTAAGTGTCCCAAAATTCACACTTTTTTTGTTAGATATGTGTGCTAAAAAATGTCACACACATTCTAGTTGATAATGAGGTCCATTAACATGCCAAATTGTACTTCTTGGGTTTATTAAACTCAATTTGGATTCAATTTTCAAGTCTGTGTACTTATAAAAAAAATTCAAGTCTGTATGAACATTATGAGTAGTCAAATTTAGTAAAATGTGTTTTCAATTCCTCATGCAGTCTCACTACCCTCAATCTGCAATTGCATCTACAAGCCTGCCTTCTTCTGGTATTGGATCTGTACCGGATCTGGCTTCCCAGAGTTCACAGCTAGGATTGCTCAGGCCAACATTTCAAGGCAGTCTTCCTCTATATCAGCCTGGTGGGAGTTTAGCACCATGGGGTTCAGCACCTCCTCCAACCACAAATGGTGGTGGGCTTGCCATGCCAATGTATTGGCAAGGATATTATGGCCCATCAGGTGGGATTCAAGCTCAGCAGCAATCTTTGCTTCACCCCCCACCTGGCTTGTCAGTGCCACCTTCCATGCAGCAGCCATTGCATTATCCTCCCATTAATGTATCTTTACCTATTGGAGCTCAGAATTTGCCAGCTTCTCAATTGTCAGAAAACCCTCCTCCTTTGCTACCACCCTTTAGTATAGGTTCTCTGAATATGCAATCTTCTTTGATTCCTGCACAGTCTTCTGCAGTAGTTTCAGATTCATCCACTAATTTGATAGCAGATAAGGCTTCTAGTCAAACTCTTTCTACCGCAGTTCCGAGTACTAGCTTGTCATATGTATCTCCATTGACTTCTGTTTTAGATAAAAGCACTATTGCACTACCAGTTCCTGACAAGCCTAAAACAGTCCCTGGTCCCACAAGGCCATTTAAAAGTGTGACTGAACCATCTTTGTCCATTGCGGGAACACAGACTACGATTTTGAGTGATGGGGCAATGCCTTCTTTGGTAACCCCTGGCCAGCTTTTGCAGCCTGGGCACCTAACAGTACCATCGTCTCAGTCTTCACAGACGGCTCAGAAAGATGTTGAGGTAGTGCAGGTTTTATTGGCACCATCAGCACCTGCACCTGCACCAGCAGTAGCACCGCAACCTCATGCCACAGAAGTGCAGGAGCCAATGTTGCCTCTCCCTTCACCACCTTATCGTAAGGTATTGCCACCAGGTTTTACAAAAAATAAAATAAAAAATCAGCTTTTACAGAACTACCTTTTGTGCATATATTAGCATATCCCATATTCTGCAACTTATAACATCAAATTTCTGTATTATAATTGCGGTTCTAAGAGTAATTTATTTCTATTTAATTCTTGCTGATTTTTAGAATTAGTAACAAAATTGTTACATACTGGGGTTACTGGCTATATCAGGATCAGAATCAAGTAATAACTCTATGAAATTTAATGTTTTTAATACAAGTAAAGAATAGTATATATGGCGGCAAAGGGATGCCAACCTGTGTGCAAAAGCAACTATCTACAGGACAAATTCTGTAAACTGTGTAAGCTCTTCATTTACAGAACTCCCATTGAACCAAAAATTAATACTGAGCCACCTGTCCTTAAGGAAAACAATCGACCTCTCCTCTCCGTTAAAAGAACTTTATGAAATTTAATTTTGAGGAAGCAAATTCCCAATCGCCAAGGACACAAGGACGTTTAAGCATTTGTTTTCTACACAATTATCATTCTGAGGGACTTATCGTGGATTCAATTAATTGCCAAGTGAGTTGATGGAAGGAATCCTGTCCCAACCCAAAACCTACCCCAGCCATGCACTACCTTGGCAGTACGGCTTAACCGGTATTATTACTCAAAATTCAATTGAGCACTCATCAATAATGAATTTTGAGTTCACCAGTGACCTCAACACAGTTTGAACCCTTGATCTTCTAGTGCCTAGATCACTGGTGAACTCAAAATTCATTATTGATGATTGCTTAATTGAAATTTGGCAAATTTGTTCTCCAAAGGAAAACTAGAGTACTTTTGTTGTGTGAGTTGCTAAAATTTTTGTTTCTTCTGTTTCATTAAACATATTTGAGCTCGTGTTTATCTGATTCCCTGATTTGTTAAGACTCTAACTAGATCAAACATCAGTTTTCAATTTCTTTTCCTACCTCTTGGCTGCAGGTATTTAATTTGGAGAAAGTATTATGACATGCTAACATGTAACTAACCTATGATTTCTTTTCCTACCTCTTGGCTGCAGGTATTTAATTTGGAGAAAGTATTATGACATTCTAACATGTAACTAACCTATGGTTTTGTTTTTGTTTTTTTGCTTCTGGTTCTTTCCCCTCTTCTCAAAGCTAAATGGAGCTGCTGCATACACTCACCATAGTTATAGAGGTTATAGAGGAGGACGTGAAAGAGGGAGAGGAAGCGGGGTATGCATTTCTTTTCCTTTTTCCTTGCCAGATTGTTCATCAGTTCTGCATACAATAGCCCTTTAGATTTTTCAATCTTGTATGAGTTACTTGGGTGTTCCCTAATAAAGAAAATATCAGTTATGAAGGTTTGAGCATAAACATCATATTTTTTTAACCATATATGAGCTGATTGGTTGTCCCATAATGAAGAATATATCAATCAGAAGTTTGTGAAGCTTTTATCTCTCTCTCTCTCTCTCTCACACACACACACACACACTCTTAAAAGGGTTGTGAATTGGGATGTATAATGTGCGAACATGCTTTATTTCTTAAGCCTGTGTTCAAATATTACCTTTTTGCTGGCTGTTGTTATAAAGTAGAACTGCAAAATTACGCAATTTCGAGATGAATATGAGATGTATGATAATTAACTGAACTTTGCGCTAAGGGTTTGAGTTTTTGTACTATGGTTTATCACTTGTAAAATTGATATGGAACTACTATTCACAATGAAGGACGAAGAATGGCAAGTGAGGAGGATCTGCTCTTTTATTTACCTCTTATATTTCTAAGAAACTGTACTGTTTTGCCTCTGTAAGACCTTCATTTTGAACATTTTGTGGTCCTGTTCAGAAATTTTACTGTATGGGGACTTAACTTTGCTTTTTGATGTTAACATTTGGTATTGCAGAGTTCACGTCATGCAACCATATTCACTGAGGACTTTGATTTTACAGCAATGAATGAGAAATTTAACAAAGATGAAGTATGGGGACATCTTGGTAAGAGTAACAGAGCTCAAGAAGATGGTGATGATATAGAAGATGAAGAGAATGTTGGGTCGTCAAAAGTTGAGATGAAGGTTAACTCTCTCTCTCTCTCATGTGCTTAATTTTTTCAAATGAAAACTTACGATATTGTTTGTAACCTTTTCTGTTCTACAGCCTGTTTATGTCAAGGATGACTTTTTTGATTCTCTGTCCTGTGATGCTCTTGATGGTGGATCACGTAATGGGAGGCCTAGGTTTTCAGAACAGTTGAAGAGAGATACTGAGGTATGCAACTGGACTTCAATTTTGGAAAGTAATCCTATAATCTTGTACGTTTCTTGTAATTTCTCTTTTGTTCCATGGCTCCATGAATTATTTATGTTGCGTATAATCCATTAGTTAATGAATCATATCTAATATAGTTTCCCATTTATTCTGGAAGTTTCACAGTTTTGAGTTTAGCAGGTGATCAAGTTTTTTGTAACATAAATGCATTTCTGTTCAATGTCTCTTGATGCTTGTTGTGTAGACATTTGGTGATTTCTCAAGGCATCGAGGAGGTCGAGGTGGCCGTGGACCTGTTAGAGGAGGCTGGTCACGTGGCTCTTACTATGGAAGGGGTTATGGCTATGTTGGCCGAGGTAGGCGATATGGCACATCGAGGTAGGGGATGTGGCATGTCGAGTTGTGCTACCTAGTTCGCACTCCTTAGTTTACAGCGCAGTAGTTAGGTTAAATTTGAAATCTGATAAATGTGCCCACCAAATTGGATATACTTATGGGGTGTTATCCTTGTACTTTTATGGCTGTTTCCTTAGGATTTAGCCAAAATTAAGCAAACTTCCAATTGGAAAATGGGATTTTCATTTAGACGACCATATTTCCTGGGTTGTGTGAGGTCAGTTGTTTTTTCTGGATTAAACTAAGCTCGTCTCTTTCTAGTTTTCATGGTTTTGTTTTATTGATCTTTCTGTAATAAAGTTGCTCGTGACCGAATTTTAATGACCCAGTATTTGCAGCACCATTTTGAGATTAGGCTAAGACCTCATTTTATTGAGATCTTTCAAAGTTCTCAACAATACTGGCTACCAAAATTTTCACTTCCCTTGAATTTACACTACATTTTGCTTAGAATTGTCCCACTTTAATTTTACTCCATGCACCATCAAAGCTTTATCGGGGTGTTTGAGTTTGAGTGCTCTCCATATGACAGGTTTTATATGGCGCGTTGACACGGATCAACATTTGTGTTTGATTTACTTGTAGTGGCGTTTACACAAGATTGATAGGAATTTCATCCTCTCCTTCCTGATGTGTTTTATGTAAAAGAAATTATTTAATTCAAGCTAGTTTTCCTTAATGCAGTCTGGAGATATTTTTCAGATTTAAATGTGCAAACATTTCAGCGCCATGCTATCTGCCTGCAGAAGATAATATTCAGTGAGGCCATATTAAATCACCAACAAACCAGCAAAATCAAACAATATTCATCACCACACCAAAAATAAATCAAAGTTTTTTTTATAAAAAATTATTTGGTTCCAGACATGTTATAACAAAAATATTTAGTTAGATGAGATCTAAACCATTAGTTTTAGATCAGTTTTAAATTTTATAAGTAATTTAAGATAATTTTTTTGATATTATTAATATAAACATGAAATAAAAATAATATTATTAATAAAATATTTTAAAATTATCAGTGAAACTTTGAATGAATATAAAGCATTACAGTTTAACCAAATATTCCTCTTTGTGATGGTGCCGCACAAGCCTGCGACTGTGACAGGAAAGAGAGAATGCCCGAAGAGAGAGAGACAAATATTCCTCTTTGTGATGGTGACGCTATAAATGTGGACAAGTTAGTAGCTTCTTAAATAATTTAATTTTGCATATTCTACTTGTAGGTGGTGAGGAGCATTAGTAAGTAGCTCCTTAATAGTACTACTAGCAATTTTAGTATTTTACTATTTAAGTGATGTTACCAAGCGGAGCAATGAATTTATAATTTAATATTAGAGAATTTATAATCGGTCACGGCAGGTTTTTCGGTGAAAATTGAGTATGTTTTTACTCGTGTCCCATACCCATGATAGATCTCCCGCCCCCGGTCTGACCCGGCGGCTCGTTATCCAGGTGTTTACCTTTGACATTTGAAACTTGAAATTCTCCTCTCAAATATCTGATCTGAGAGAAGAAAAGGAATTAGATTAGAGGGATCCCATCATTCCTTTTCGGCGAAAGAGGAGATCCCAAAAACAAAAGTAAAAACCCAAAATTACAAGAGGGTGGAAAAAAGAAACCACCAAATTGATGCCATTAGCTCTAATTAGCCACTAAACACATTCAGATATCTCTCTAGAATCTAAAAGAAATGGCAGTTCCAGTGATTGGATTTCCGATCTTCATGATAGTGAGAGTGATGGGAGTGATCATTGCAGCTCTGGTGCTGACGTGGACTGTTCATTACAGAGGAGGATTAGCTCTCATCTCCGATAACAAAGATCTTATCTTCAACGTAAACCCATAAATCTTCTATTCCACACTTATCTAGTTTTCTTTATTATTATTATTTTAATTTCGATTCATTTTCTCTGCCAAACCGACCTTCCTTACCCTTCCGGATATAGCTTACCAGTCTCGATCTCAAACCTTGATCATCCTAAAGCTTGGCTTGACCAGGAAGAGATGTTAATATTACCGCCTATGCTTCCGAACCAGTCACTCTTAGGCGTGCTTAATACCTTGAAACGAGAACGTTATAATTTCCGATAACGGATGAACAACTTTGGCAGTTGCCTCTCTTAGTATGTAGTGGTGCATTCACAATAGTTATCCTTTTGCTTTTATTTTTATAATACAATTAGGTAGTGGGCATTTTAGATATTTGTTTTCAGCAATAAAAGTGTGGCGGTTATGCGTGATATACCATTTCTTTTCCTTTATCAAAAGTTGGGTGAGGCTTATTTTTGTTCTCTCTTGTAGGTCCATCCGGTTTTTATGGTAATTGGACTCATACTTCTAAATGGTGAAGGTAAATGTCATATCTTTGTCGCCTCTTAGACGTGATGATGTACAATATGGATTTCCATGTATCTCAGCTTCAAAATGAATATTGATTAGTCAATGTCAACTGTGTTAGAGAGATTATGGATGGAGCCACCACAGTTCTTTAGTTGAACATGCTAATATGAAGGAGTAATAATATAAAAGCAACCAGAGATCTTGTATTCTTGTTTATTGTTGATTCGCAGCATTTATAGGCTATTATCACTTGTTTGGTAATGTTAATTTCTTTTTCCAGTGATGAAGTTCAACTGGTAACGTGTTAGATTTGCAAAGTGAAATACATTCAGAATGTGTTGTATGCAGTTTTGGTTGTTTTCTAATATCTTGTTGTCCTTTTCATCATTTTTTGAGTCTACAATAATAAATTTGTCCTAGGTAATTATACTTGTACTCAAGAATTGTTTCACAAGTCCATATTCTATTGCTATGTTAATTAAACATTTGGATTTCAATCTCTTGTAACTCGATTTGCTGTGAAACTCCAATTTGTCCAAAGGAACAGAGTCTAATGAGGCTATCATTAAACTATAGAATGTGGTTGGGTCATTGTCATTATAAATCAGGTGCTAAGATGCCCCATATAAGTGTGTTCATCTGAGATGACTTAGCTGTCTTGTTCAAGCATGTCTTCCAAACTGTCATTTAGGTGGAAATTAAATAAAAATAAAAGGCGGTGGGGGGGGGGGGGAGTGAGAGAATTTGTGAGGGAAAGATTTCCATTGCATGATAGTTCTAAAGCTTTTATGGCACCATCTTCTTGATTTGGATTTCAACAAATTAAATGCAGCCTAATTGTCCATCTGATCCTCATTGTGGAGTCATAGTCATACTGTATGAAATAGTATTTCAGAAATATTGATTTTGATTTTGATTCGCGTTCATGTTTCCTTTATGGCATTTTGGATGATGCTCACATATTGGGAACAAAAGATATTTTTTCTTTTTTTAAAAAAAAAAGCACGAAGTAGACGAGACTTTTGAATAATGCTTACAAGTGATGGAGTTACCTTCATGCTTTTTTTAATATCTTAATATATATCACTCTTTCTAGAAATTTTTAATGTGAGAGCATTTGTTTTACTTTACTTTTTTTGTGCTTCAGCAAGCATTTGTTTCTACCTTTTCTTCTTTTTTGTGATCATACATAATTAATCCAATTGCTCCCCTTTTTGCAGGCCTAGGCCTTGAAGAGGTGATTAAAGTAGAATCTTATAATTATTTGAAGTAACATAATGGAATATGTAGACAAAATTGTAATTTTTTGAAGTGATCCATGCGTTGAACAAATTCATATTTTCTATCATTCTGCTGTATTTGGAATTCTTCTGTTTAATGTTTCGTATGAATTGATGCAGCAATGCTGGCATACAAGACAATTTCAGGGACTAAAAGCTTCAAAAAATTAATTCATCTTGCATTACAATTCCTTGCTTTTTCTTTAAGCATAATCGGTGTATGGGCTGCTCTGAAATTCCACAATGAGAAGGGCATTGACAATTTTTACAGCCTGCATTCATGGTTGGGCTTAGCTTGCCTTTTACTATTTGGGATCCAGGTCTTTTTCATTATTCTTTTCCTTTTCCATTGGCTCTATCCTAATTCCTCCAGAAGTTAAGTGTTTGCTATTATTGCTTTGGACAGTGGGCTGCTGGATTTGTAATCTATTGGTACCCAGGTGGCTCCAGAAATAGCAGAGCTGGCTTGCTTCCATGGCATGTGTTCTTTGGGGTTTATATATATGCCCTTGCTGTTGCTACTGCTACTACTGGTATCTTAGAGAAAGCTACATTCCTTCAATCTAACAAGGTGATATCACGCTATTCCACCGAGTCTTTGATGGTAAACACTTTGGGCGTTTTGATAGTTGTTCTGGGTGGTTTTGTTATTCTTGCTATAATTACTCCTGCAAATGGCAAAGGTGATATCCCCAGAAGCACAATAGAGTAAGCACAATTTGTTTGTTTTTGTAATTCATCAATGACAGTGAGGCGTGTTGTTGCCCCAGAGAATCACAGGATATGTTTTTGTCACAAGATGGATGTACCAGAGAAATTTGAAAACATTCTATTCTGTTAAGTTGCTGGGCAAACATTAGGAGTAAAAATGGTGAGCAGTAGAATGCATTGTTGACTCTGAAACTTATTGTGTATTGATGAAAGGTGTAGCTTTAACCTAGAAATGTGAGGTGAATGAATTTTTGGCAATTCTATGGCGAAACCAGTAGATGAAAATAGTTTTGCTTAAATAGTTTCTAAAATGGTATGAACTTGTTATCTGTTGGCAGGGAAATAATAATGAGATTATTCTTAATTTGGCCATAACAATATACGGATTTCAGGTCAATCCTTCCCGCCCCTTGTTTTTGTTTTTGTGAAACCATAACCCAAATTGAAACCAAGACATTATTTTCACTCGGAGAGAGATTTATACGACCACTGAGCTAAAAACTCATGGCCACCTAATATTATGGACTGCTGCATCTCACTGTGCAGGCATGATGGGGCATCTGAATTTTTGATAAAACTTTAAACACATAGTGGTTTCTTCATCAAAATTACGATAGTCAAAACTATATCGCTTTGTTTGGTGTTTGTAAATCAAACAAATTGTCTCAATTAACAATTATATCTTCTTTGTCATGTAATTTGTCTTGTGTGTTACACTTTATATCATACACATTTAGCCCATTTTCTGATCAAATCTCTCTATTTTTCTCTCAAAAATTATCCAATCAAATTGAACCCAACAAAAGAAAAAATAAACCTAAACGATTAGTAACACACAATCAACATTGCATTCTACTGACTAATTACCGATTACATAAATAGGCAACCAAATCCATACTAAATAATAATTAAACAAAACTCTATAAAATATGATAACATAATATTTCACCCGATATCAATGTATTTTGCCACTATCATGCTCTCTATACCTATATATAGATATAGATAACATAATATAGAAAAAATACATAAATATCCTTTTAACCCTAACACTGCAGCTCCAATATATATACACCGAATGCCTCCCACCTCAGACTGTAGATGAAAAACGGGTTGCAGTTCTGAGAGAGAGATATATATATATATATAAACACACACACACACCGAATGTCTCCAATCTCAGACAATAGATGAAAAACGGGTCACTCGGCATGATTCCTCATCTTTTTGGCACTGAGACATTGGAACTGCATAATTCATCTTCTGAGCATACACTTGAAGCAGATTTTTGCATAACCCGGTTTCATGAACAGATTGAGAGATGCATTCATGAAACAGGTTTATGCAAAAATCTGCTTGAGAGTATGCTCATAAGACAAATTATGCAATTCCATGTATCAGTACCAAAAAGATGAAGGACCTGGCTATGTGATCCGTTTTTTCATCAAGTGTCAGAGATTGGACGCATTCGGTATATATATTGGAGCTGCAGCAAAAACAAAGGAAGCCGAGATCAAAGCTGCTAGAACTGCTCTACTGCCTATCCGGTAGAGTAAGTCTGAAATATCTGATGAACCAGTTAAACAACTCAGTTGACACTACTTCCATTCAAAAAGAGGGCAAGAGATAGCTTTTTCCTGTATTATACGTGGGTTGTCTTTTTTTTCCTAAGCTTTGGGTAATTGGAGTGAATATATGAAAAATATTTGTTTATGATTCTGTTAATCTCAAGTGATTTTGATGATAACAAATCTAAGTGGTTTACTAATTTGCGTGTTAAATGTGTATGATCAAATTCATCTTAATGCAACTAATGATAAGCTTACTTGGATCAAAATGAAAATTGAAGAAAATATCTCAAGTTTATGGATTTGAAGTGAAGAAATCAAGATTAAATTGCTTATCAATGCAAGTCTCTTCTCCAATTGAAACTTGAATCAAATGGTTCAATTGAATTCTTTCTTAAAAGATCTTTGTAAACCAAAATGTTTTCTAAGTGTTAATTTTGCTTTCTCAGTGTGATAATTGTGGATCAAAAACTGGATTTTAACTAAGAAACTGAATCTTTTGATAGTTGACTGTTATAATGTGATAATTCAATGTCACATATCAATGGTTGATTATCAGGATTTTTTTTTTTTTTTTTTTTTTTCAGTTTGACTATCCATTTTAACAATGAGACAAAATATTTTATCTACCGAACCGACATTAAAATACTGAGCATACAAAAATGTTATCAGCAAATAATCTATCCCAATTTTGAGTGCTATAAAATTAACCTCTTGTTTAAATCAGTTAAAATTATAAAAGAGCAAATAATTCTCCTGTGAATCAAGTGCCATCGGAGATCTGGAATTTCTCCAGTGAAAGCTTGCAACCCAGCTAAGCTCAAGAGGGGCCACGCACATAGCATTTCCGTTGAGGAAGTTGATGGAGGTGCTGTAGATGAAGTGAACAAATGCCTCTGGCTAGTGCCTGTAACATGATGTTCTTTACACCAAGCAAGAGACCATGGGTGATCAGATGTACCATGAAGCTCAGCCACCACACCACCTGTATGATTATGAACCTGAAAACAAGCAGAGCCATTGGAATTAGGTTTGTTCAAACACAGGATATAAATTCTCCAAACTCTATTTTGATCAGTCTCAACAGGATGGAGATCTGGAAGTGGAAGGGGCAGAGACAGTCACGTGATGCCTCTGAGCAGCCTTGGAATGACTGGATCTTTCCCAGGCATTCTGCCAAATAGGAATCAAGCTCTGGCACTCCGTAAAAATACCAGAGGTTGAGGGTGGCTACATTGTTGCTTTCCCTCCTCCAGAATGTGATAATGACAGTTGGCCACAATAGAAAATCAAATTGAGAAGGAAGACAACTCATAAGCATGTTGAGCATATCTGCTCCTTGACAATAAAATCAATTCAGCTTCCCCCATTTTTGGCAGAAAATCAATTGCTTAACAACTCCATATTAGAGCAACCAACAAATTTGCCATAAGCATCACCAATAAAGATTGTGACACTGCTTAGCGACAACATAGAAAAGTAATGCATTGTGGAATCTAAAATCTTGAGCAACAAAATTGCCATTTGTACAAAAAAAAAAAAAAATACTGATCGTTCACCCCATGGAGGGAGGAAAAAGCTCATCACAACAAACAACATTGCATCACTAAATCTGCCCGGAGAGGCATAAGAATCGCACTCTTCACAGTCAGGTCAAGAGGACTATAAAATGTCAAAAAATGGATAGCCTTATTCAGGAGAACCGAAGAAAAAAAAATTGCTACTCTTATTGTTCCATTCACATTGGCTTCAAAGATATATTTCAACATGGGTAAAATTTTGCGAAGGCTCCACGATCCATTACAAGCCATCTAAATCAACGAGTGTTCTTTCCAATATTCTCGCATGATGACAGGCACACTTGTGGGTGGCACCTGAAAGAAACAGGAAAGCACGTCAGGTTGCAGAGATAGCTACATAATGAACACATAAGACATCACTAATGCGGGTAAGCAAGAAGATGCTCAACAAGCTAGAGCATTCAGTGCCTTCACTCTCCCATGAATCCATGACTGAGCTACACACCAATGATATCAGCAAGCTAGCAGGTCGTGAAGGTGCATGCATACACGAGTTTCTATAGGTGAAAAAAAAGTATTCTCAAAAGAAAAATTCTTTATTCTAGGAACTGGTCAGAATATCCAGAGGGAACCATCTCAAAATACAACTTAAAACATCATGTGCTTTTCAACACTTGGATTCCTCAAGCCTAAAGCACAATGTGCACTTCCATTACACAATTTAAAAACAAAACTGAACTTAAAAGTCATAACATGTCACTTACAAAAATCAGAGCGTCTTACCATGCCATAATCTGTGATTATCATTGAAACATAATCTGAAGGTGTTGCATCATAACTGTCAATGATAATTCAAAATCGGATCTAAATGGTTAGTGGAGGAGAAGAATAATTCTAGTAGTGCATTTTTTTACTTACAAACACTTACATCAGATTCAAAAGCTGCAGATTATCACTTTTGGCACAACTACCCAAGTAATTAATTTCCTCTCTACCATGAACCTTTGAGATGGCATCTGGATCACCTGCAAGAAACACAACATATACTTGAGCTATTAAGACCAAAAGCATGAAGCCATTAACATATAAAAAGAGCCTCCGGTATCTGCCACTGGTAGAAATGCATACCAAGCTCGTTGAAGCATATTGAATCAAGCTGTACCCTCTCATGAAACTTATATGCTTCACAACATACTAACACTGGTACACGGAATGCATGAGCAACCATAGCAACACATGCAGTCCCAACCCTCGAGTATACTGTTCCATTAGACAAAACTGATGAAGCACCCAGAAAAACTCGAGTAACTTCATGCATGATGTAAGAAACAGCGTTTATATGAGTGTATGTACAGCTAAGGCCCTTTCCCACCAACCTACGAAGTAGTAGTTGCCCTTCAAGCTTCGGACGGGAGTCTACTACCACAACACGAAACTGTTTGCCAAGCTCATGGGCATGCAATAGTATCATTTCAACCGCAGAAGATGACCTGTATGTGAGAAGAACATCGCCATCTCTTATCTTTGTAACAGCATGCTTGACTATCACCTTGTCCGCAAGGATGATCTTCTCATTTATGAAACGATCAATATCTGACTGAAGATACAATTTTGCTTCTGACTCGGACAGAGTCAAAGGCAGCTTGGCGATTCTATTCTTTAGATACCTGATTGCATTTCCCATACTGACTGAGAGGGGGCGGCACTCTATTAGAAAAGAAACATAACTACTTATTTTTGAAGTCAAGTCTCTAACAAGAGTTTTCTCAGGTGGTGTTGAGTAGTTTTTGATGACTTCTTGGAATGCTTGAAGCATTGCAATACAGCGAGCATTTCCACTACATATATCTCCAGATAAGTACTTTAATCCAACCTAACAACAGTTACCAAATCACAATTAGATAATTATGCTTAATTGCTCCTACAGAGCGATAATGTGATATCAGTAAAGGCACTAAAAACTACCATATAAACTTCCTCTTCATCTAACTAAAAGGTTCTGCCCGTCATTTGGCTCCTAAATAGAATCACAGAGTGAATGAGAGCAATATTAGCAAATACCATATAGTTTAGACTAGATACAGCTAAGTTGGCTTGAATCCTATATGTTGATACACCAAGTTTCATATTTACTGCCTTTTATTTCAAGGGAAAACACTAACAACTTCACATGAATACCTTTTTTTGATAAGTAACTTCACATATTCACCTTATAAACAGTAGGATGCATTGGATCAAGTTGGAAAAACTTTGACTCAAGATCAGGAAGCTGAGTTCCATGTTCATATTGAGGTAGATGCCTGAATAATTCAACTCTGTTCCTAGCTTCGGTTTGTTTTACCACTGCACGCCTCTTTGCCTTCTCCACTCGACTCTTATCATCATACTGCATGCGTGGATGAGGGACATCTTTCTTTCTATCTTTCTCTGGTGGGCGATCGCCTCCCTTCCTTTCAGAAGCTCCAACTGAAGCACTATCAATCTTTTGTGAAGGAGGCTTTGCGACTTTAGCTGGTTTCATATTTGCTGAAGTTACTACTCCAGATGCAGTAGCAGGTATCTTACTTCCTTCAGCTGATATGCCATTAAGAAAGAGCATACATAAAAAAATCTGCTATATTACACCAAATAAAAAAACCCACAAGGTAAGCCACTACAAATGACTCATTTAAGAATTCTACAAATTCAGCTGACAAGTAAAAGACCAAGCCAAAGAATGTAAAGTCCATTATTGCAGACAAAAAAAAAGTTGTACAAGCATATATATATAAGCAGTTAAGGAACTGGCATGTCAAAAGCATATTTTGTAATTTTACACACCTTTTGCAGCTCTTTGAGCTTCTTGAAGGGCACGCCTTTCAGCTTTGGAGGTTTTCTCCTTCAATGGCTTTGAATTTGCAGGTCGATCATTCTGCACTTCTACTGAACCTCCACTACCCTTCTCTGTAATCATTTTTTGTATGGCCACTTTTTGCTTCAGTTCTTCTGAAAGATAAAATCAAGATTCTATTATATCCATATAACTTGCAATACCATAAATTATATAAAAGAACCAATTCCAGCTAAGAATATTAAGATGTTACTGTTTACTGGCATTCATATATATCTTCTCTAAGACAAACTCAACTCAAAAGTGCACACCATAGGCCTCGCCAACCTTACATGCTCGCAAAAAGACAGATGAAATTACAGTTGTACCAATCATCAAATAAGCTAATACCAAAATAGGATACTGATAATCTCTTCATTTCAGTTTCTGATTCTTATAGAGAACCATTGCGCTGGTTATCTAAATATATATGACCAATTTAGATATGACCAATACCATATTAAGCAGATACGCCCTAGATTGTAAAAAAAAAAGAGAAAAAACTGCTTAATTTTGAAAACATGAACAAAGTTAGTATCTACAAATTTAGGAAGATAAACTACAAAACACAACTTTCAATGTGCTTACTTTTGTCACATTTCGAGGCCATGACAAGTGCATTCCCGGTACATCACTACAATCTCTCCCTTTAAGCAGGCATATCATAGCACTAAAGTGAATCACTCACTATGTCGGCAATGAATAGAGAATTTGAACTATTTAACTTCGAAATTGCAATGCAACTAATAATTTTTGTGAATCAATCCTCGCCATCAAGATTTCTTAAAGTCTTTAAGTGGACTGCATCAATTTCCCACGTCCTCCCCAAGTAAAATACAACAAACTTTCTCATCATTTTACACATCTAGAAATTTTCTTCCCTTTTTTTGATAAAACACATCAAGATTCTTAAGGTGTGTTTAGTTGTGGAAAACGTTTTTCATTTTTCGTCTCCGTTTTCTTCAACAATTTGGACATTCTTAATATAATTTGGAAAATAATACTTCTTTTTCCAACATAATATTAGAAAATTTGGGAAACCATTTTTCTTATTTCCCAACTTTCCCAATATTATGTTAGAAAGAGAAATGTTGTTTTTCAAATTATGGTAAGAATGTGGAAATTATTGAAGAAACTATCAAGGAAAATGGAGATGGAAAATGAAAAATATTATTCACAACTAAACGGACCCTTAAAGTTCTTGAGTGCATTGTACCAACTTCCTAGGTCTTTCCAAGCAAAATACTACATATTTCCTTATCATTTTATATATCAACAGTTAATGCTTTATGCATTAAAAATTATTCATAAATTTTCTGAACATTAGGTAACTAGTTACATCACCGAAGCACCATTTGATATTATGTTTTGTCTCATTGATATCTTCCTAGGGAGGCTAAAACGCTTATTTTTCGCATACTTGCAAAACGAACTAAGATAACATCATTCCTTCTATCAAAAAGCCTTTCTAAAATTTCCACTTGAACAATAATATCCTTTACATGAATTATAAAAAAAAAGATCTTCTAAATAAATAATTTTTATTCTCTTTATCACTTTTTTGCATAAAAGAAATGCATTGTTCATCACTTGAAGAAGCACCAACTAAAAGCACAAAATCCACCAGATTCAACAACTATCACTAAGCCATTACATGTTCACTTCAACTCATCCTCCATCCACCTACATTCAAAATATAAAACGCAAGAACTCTCCCTATTCTCCCCACCGTCAACTAAATATGAACACACATCTACAATTTTTATTTTTTTTTATTTTTTATAAAACACATCTAGAAATTTTCCATCAAGATTCTTAAAGTTCGTGAGTGTGGTATCAACTTCCTAGGTCTTTCCAAGTAAAACACTACATACTTATCATTTTATATATCGACTGTTAATACTTTATGCATTAATAAATATTCATAAATTTTATGAACATTAGATAATTAGTTCCATAACCTAAGCAGCATTTGATATTATGTTTTGCCTCATTGATATCTTCCATAGGGAGGCTAAAACACTACTTTTTCGCATACTTGCAAAAACAACGAAGATAACATCATTTCTTCTATCAAAAAGCCTTTCTAAATTTTCCACTTGAACAATAATACCCTCTACATGAATTAAAAAAAAAAATCCTCTAAATAAATAATTTTTATTCTCTTTATCACCTTTTTTTTTTTTTTTTTTTTGCATAAAAGACGCATTGGTCATGACTTGACAAAGAACCAACTAAAAGCACAGAATCCACTAGATTCAACAACTATCACTAAACCAAGACTTACATGTTCACTTCCACTCATCTTCCACCCACCTACATTCGAAATCTAAAACGCAAGAACTCTCCCTATACTCCCACCGTCAACTAAATATGAACACACAACACTCAACCTATCAAGATTCTATGCTCCGGGAGTTGCACATTTGCACAATGAGCAAAAACCACTACCAAATTAATACTAATATCAAACGATGATATTGAATTGCACAAACATATAGCTTTAAGTTTACTATCATCCTACACGTAATAACGAGATTCGACCATTTCACTACTAATACAAATAACAATAGACACAGATCATGAATGGTAAATCAAATACTAATTCGCCATACCAGAGATGCCAGGAGGTAAATTCACCACGGACACGGTAGTCAACTTGCTAGCGGGGACGCAACTGGCCTTAGCCACCATGAAATCGAACCCTACACCAGGGAAAGAAGACGATGCTGTTGTCGTCTGAGCACCGGCAGACTTTACAAAATTGCCCCTGGAAGTGGGGCCAGGGGACATGAGAGTCTCGTCGGGGAAATCGCGGCTCGTGTAGGAAAACGACGTCGGGGAGGTGGTTTTAGCACGGAGATTGGAAGTATCGGAGGAGTTATGGAGAGGAGGTGGGATCATGACTGGGAAGAGAGAGTTATTGGATGGAGAGAAGTCGGTAACCGGAGGTGACGGTTGGGAGGTTGATGATATCGGGTCGGGTTGAGGGGCCTGGGCAGGTGAGCTGGGTTGGCAGGAGGTGAAGAACCCGACTTTCCGGACCTTCGGGTCGATCACCATGCGTGGGGTTCGGCGAGGGTCCATTTGGGAGTTGAGGTATCGGGGGTGTTTGGCTGGGAGGAAAATTTTCTTCTCAGGGATTCATGGAAGATATAGGGAGAAAATGAGGGGATATTCTGGGGCAAATTTATTTGAGGTTTTATGGAGGTGAAGACAAGAGTAAGAGAAAAAAGAGAAGTGAGCCGAGCTGAGCAGCCATTATAAGCATTGGAATTTTTTTATAAAAAAAATTATTTATATCTGCCAATGCGGCAAATCCCTTTAGCAGTACAAATATTAGAGTGGTGAGAGATATAAAATTTTATGTCAAACAGCACAGTTAAGGGCAACCCACCCCCACTCTATTAGCACAATACATTTACGATATTACCCCATGTGTTATATTAGATTCGTAAATTTATATATCATGTGAGATTTATATATAAGATTATGTTTTTTTATTTTAAAATGAAAGCAGAACTCATAATATTGAAACACGTTAATTAATTTCACATGTAAAGTTAAGAAAATTAATGGACTTACAAGAAAAAGAGGATAAATTAAATTCAGATGTTGATTTGCAATACGAGACAGTCATGGCAAATCAAGACAGATCATGAGAATCACATGTGAGGGAGTCCACTTGCATTGTACACGGGCTTCCAAACCTGGAAGAGCTCGCCCATTCCTCAAGTCTTTTCATATTATTTGCATTAGAACTGGGCCCACACATTGTGTGGTTTCAAATATTTTCTTTTTGTTTTACAAGTGATTTTTCAAAAAAAAAAAAAAAAACTGAAGTGACATGTATAATACCATATTGTTAAAAAATCGCTTTCATTAATTTTAAAAGTCATTAGAGATGATAAAAACTTCAGACGATCGAGTATGATACAAGGAAAACATGAACTAAGTTATGATCTCATATGATAGTATCATTAATTCAGGTTTTGAAGCACATACTGAAATATCCCCCATTCTGAAAAAGAAAAGAAATAGAAGAAAAAACCATGAACAATCCATATCGAGGAGACACTTCCAATTAACCAAGCATGCATAGTATATTATAGCACAAGCAAGTGTCAAATGTATTAAAATTTGAATTTAACAGCAAATCAATACGAATCCATGCTTGCTTGTGTAACATAATGGTAGCACAAGTAAATGTAAAAGGTATAAAAAAATGAACTCATAACCAAACCAAACATATATAAGTACAAGCAAGTGCCAACAACATTAAATATTGAATCCAGCACCAAACCAGCATAATTTTAAAGGCTTCAAAATTTGAACCCAACAGCAAACTAATACCAAATCAAGCATGTAAAGTATAGTAGTAGCACAAGAAAGTGCCAAAGTATCAAAATTTGAACCCAGTAATAAACTAGTACCAATCCATGCATGTATAGCATAATGGTAGTATAAGCAAATGTCAAAAGCATAAAAAAAAATGAACTAACGGCAAACCAATACCAAACTAAGCATATATAATATAATAGTAGCACAAGAAAGCGTCAAAGACATCAAAATTAGAACTTAGCAGCAAAATAATACTAAACCATGCACACATATCATAATGGTAGCATAAGAAAGTGTCGAATGGATCAAAATTTGAACCCAGTAGTAATTCAGTACCAAACCAAGCATACATAGCATATTCGTAGTACAAGTAAATGTCAAAAGCATCATACTTTGAACCCAACAACAAATCAGTATCAAAACAAGCATACATAGCATAATTTAAGCATAAACAAGTGCAAAGCATAAAAAAATGAACTTAGCAACAAACAAATTCAAAACCAATCTATTTGAGAAATATGCTTTTTAGTAGGACTCTGATGCACTACACTCCTTTTAGACTCTCAATATAGCAATGGCACAAGTTCCAATCTTAGCTTTGCCAGATTTCACCAAACAGTTTGAAGTTGAAATTGATGCATCCAATGTAGGCATTAAAGCAGTGCTATCATAGGATGGTCATCATTTGGCATTCTTTAGCAAGAAACTGGGCACTAAGATGATGACAGCTTCTACTTATGTCAAAGACCTATAGTGAGTTCATTATTAGAACAAAGCATAGGAGTTTAAAAAATGCAATGAGCAAGGTGATTCAGACTCCTAAATAACATCATTACTTAAGTAAGTTGCTAGGCTTTGATTACACTATTACCTACAAACCAGGCAAGGAGAATAGAGTAGTTGATGCCCTTTCCAAACATCTAGAGGTTTAACCTTTATCTGGAGACATTCAGTTAAATTCTCTAACCCATTTACAAGCCTTATCTACAGTGCCCTTTATCCTCATTGATTAATTGCAGCAAGAAAATGTCAGTGCTCTTGACTTATTGAGCATTTACACCGCAATCAAGGATGGCTCAATAATTTATCTTGATTATACAATCAAATGAGATCTCCTATATTACAAAAATAAACTAAGGGTTAGCTCCACTTCTGATTAAAGGCACACACTCATCAATGAGTTCTATTTAACACCTATGGGAGGCCATTCTGGTTCCCTTAGAACTTTTCTCAGACTATTAGCTAACTTCTATTGGCCACAGATAAGGAAAGATGAGGAGAATTTCATCAAAGGTTAATTGGTTTGTCAACTAACTAAATATCCTACCACTAAGCCTACAGGGCTACTTCAACCCTTATCGGGGTTAGTGGAGGACTTAAGCCCCGCCTTCAAGTGATCGACATAGCAAGGAAGAAGATATGGAGGACTTAGCCCCATCGTTGTGCACGACCTTTCACTGAGTTCGGGAAGCCTAGGAAAGTAGAGGAGGAAGTAGTACCTTCCATCTCCATAGCGGACATGGTGCAAGCCTCTTCCTCGGCTTGGTAATGATTCCTCTCATATTTGGCTTTCATCTCAGCTCTGACCTTTCTTATGGTCTGTCCCTCGATGACAGCCTTCGTGATTTGGACAAGAGAGTGGGAACCTATAGAATTGCTCGAGATGGCCTCGGCATTTGAGACCTCTCTCTAACTTTCATCCCTATGACTCCCCTCTACTCCAATTATTCTAACACTTTTGGTATGAGAAGAAGATATAATTGAAAGAAAAAGAGAAGAACTAAGTGTTTACCAATATTTGTTTAGGACGAGAAGAAAGTGTTAAAGGTGGCCATGTGACCATGTGGGGTGGCTAAGTGGGAGACCAATTCTTCTCCACTATAGGTGGCCATGTGGCCATGTGAGGTAGCTAAGTGGATACCAACTCCATGCATACTTTCGGTGGACAAAACAAAGGAGGCCATGATCAATCTTTGAGCAGCCACGAGCTGGCCATGGACAGCATCTTTCTTTTGTGGGCTGGCCATGTGTGAAGTTTTTATTCTTTCATTGATTTGAGAAATGCTAAGCCTATAAATAGGCTCTTATTTGTAATCAAATGTACACAACACAAAAACACCAAGAAGTGTATTTAGAGAGAGCTTGTGAGAAAAGCCCAAGAAAAATTATATTGGGTGTGGGTTGTGAGTTATGAGTGTTGTAAACACTTTGTGTATTTTCTCCTTTCAATAAAAACGATCTGCAGCAGGTCCGGAGACGTAGGCACAATTGG
>CM043697.1:24505000-24650000 GCA_023935145.1 Bretschneidera sinensis | reverse complement strand
TTTTTATAAATATTTTTTTTTTTTTTATGACAAACAAGTGTTTTACGCACACAATTTAACTCACCGTTATATTTGCCCATTTAGCCTCACATGTGGAAGCATAAGCTAGTGAGATATTATTCCCTACATGTATGTTTCTTTTCTATAAAAAAGGGAAAAAATTGGGTTGCCTTTTGGGATCTTATCCACCGTTATGTCTTTCCCACTAATGTATCAAACCTTTTCCTTTAAAATTGACCAAATTGATGACCACACATGTGAAGGGTACTTTTAGGCATGAGACCTGACAAACACCAAATAGTCACCTATGCTATCTCTTCATTCATGTCACCATATATAATGGGAGAGAAGCATTCATGCATCCAAAGAGAAAAGAGATGGGGAGGGCCCCACCGCCTGGCATATTCACACATATTCATAACCAATAGTGGGCCCAAGTATTTTGATTAGAAGGGACAGTTGCGGTGATGGGTGGGGCATTAAGATTAGGATGTCCACGTGGAAATGATAAAGCTGTCATCTTGACCAAAACAACTCTGTCTGGTCTGCCACCATGGGGTGGAGGCTTCTGGTTGGCTGTATCAGAATTAGAGGGATCAGCTATTTTTAATTTCTTGTTAGATATTACTACCTCGCAGGCTTGGCATTTGCGAGTATTCTGACCCAAAAACAAAACGAGGAGATAGATTATTTGCTTGCTTTCCCATCTACCTCCTTCACTCTCTTTTAGGGTTGGGACCAGATCAAGAGTAAACATTAGGTTATACTGTCAGACAATGACTGATCCTTGATCGTTACACACGCAGTGCACGTGCACAAGCCTTGCATGCCATAAATTTAGCGTGTCCCACTGTTCACGTTTTGTCATATTTGCCAAAAGAGAGTTGCTCGATCAATTTAAAAATCCCACGTCTCTCAATATTTTTTTTAAATTATATAGAAATTATTTTTAAATACGTTAAAATAATATTAATATATTATTTTTTAATTTACAATTTAACAACAAACATTAATTTTCATTATAAGTAGTTTTAATTTTTTTTTAAATCAACACGATAACCAAAGTACTTTCAAGTTTCATAAAACTTACTTTTTAAAAAATAAAGATGTTAAGGATGTTCTATTTAACAATGATTTTTTTAGATTTTTTTTTAAAAAAAAATTATCATCGTTCTTTTTCGAAAATTGTTAAAAGTATATTTTAAATGAATTTATATTCCATTATATGGTATAAAACAAATTTTACTTCGTATATTTTATATTTTTAAAATATTATGATATCATTACCTATCACATCTTCAAATAAATAAAAATTAAATATCATTATAAAAAAAATTAAATATTTTAAAGAAACATTTGTTGATATGATTTTTTTATAAAATTAAATAGTTCAACATCTCAAATAAATGAATATCAAAAATCATTATAAAAGAAAAATCAGACACAAACTTTTCTATTTTAAAAATTAAAATGATAGTGCATTTTTTATTTATCTTTTTTAGAAAATATGAATTCAAATAACTTAAATATTTGTGTTATAAATATTTTTGAGATAAATAATTAATAAATAGAATTATTAAACGTATAATAATCACTTGGAGATATTTTAGCATTAAAGGTACTTTGATCATCATGACCGTGATTCATAAATAAAAAGGGTGTTACTAAGAGAACACTAATGGGTGTCACCCCCTTCAACCACTCGAAACAATCAATTATTCATAAACAAAACAAAAGTAAAAAACTCACTCTCTGTAGTGTCGCATAATATATTAAAATTAAAATTTCTCTAAAGTGTCGCATAATATATTAAAATTAAAATCATCATTTATCACTTACAAGTGTCAATTAGTTATTAGTCCACTTTCAAGATGTTACGAATATAAATGATAACTTTGGATGGCTCAATATCGTTTTGGTGGCTTAAAATTAACTTAACTTTTGAAGAGAATCACTCTTTCAATATTGTAATACTACAAGCTTATTGTCTAAAAGCTAGTGTTATCAAATATTTACTTGATAAGTTATTGAGAACTCAAATATCAAGTTCAGCTACCTCTTCATCAAGTTAAAAAGATCTCACATCTATATGATTGCAAGTTTAAATTAGCTCTAATACTATATGTATTCTTTCTACTGTGGTAAGCAGGAGATTAAACAAGAGAGCTTCGCATTACAGTAAGTTAAAATTGTCTTTATCTATTAAACTCACTTATCATTTATTTCACAAACTTCACTCTGAATTTGATACCTTGACAGAAGTTAGAAGGTGGGGCATTTTTATTTTTTATTTTTTATTTTTGTGTTTAAGCATTTGACACCAATAGAATAGAACTTAAATAATTGAGAGTCTACTCAAAAAGTTGATCACTGGTGGCAATGGCACAGAAATTACAGAACCACTCTTTTGTGAACTATGGTACTTAGAAGAAATTGTAATGTTGTTATCTCTAGCTCAATTAGAGTTGTCAAATCTAAGATGGCATTGAAGACTGTTTTATGATTATGGGAGCATGAAATTTTTTTCATCTGTGAAGAAAAATATTATATTATAAACTTTGTATATCCACAAATTCATTAACATTTGGTTGTATAGAATTTGAGCTTAGAATTAAAATTAAAATGTAATCATATACTTTTTTTAACATAAAAATGATTTAAAAAATCATGATTCCACTTCAATTTCAATTCTAAACCTCAATTACATACTAACAAATACAGTGTTACTTGATTTTCATGCTCACCAACTTCAGGTTACCAAGAGGTGTTCAATTATGCTCATTCATCGCTTGGAAGTGTGATTGAGCTAAGTTTTACAATTTAGAAAAAAAAAAGATAGATACTAAAGTTAATGTCTAATTACAAAATTCAAACTCAAAATGATATAACTATTGCAACGATGACATTGTATAACTTTATACGAAGACATATGGGAAATGATCGACCTTTTCGATAATTTGATGATGACTCAAATCTGAAAATTTTGAAACTTGGCAATGATAGAAATTCGAGAGAAGATGTTTATGGTGAAGAAGTTACTGAAATAGCATTACTAAGAAATAATATTTATGTTAGTTTAACGAGGATATTAGGTTAAATTAAATGAAAATTTTAAATTAAATAAACTTGATATCATTAAATTATTAACTAATGAAACATTTAACTTTGAAGCTTTTCCGAGCACATAACAAGCTCAAGTAGCAAAGTAATGCACCAAAAACAAAAAGAAAAAAAAAATAATGAAAACTCTAACAATAGTCTCTGTTTTGCTGTTTACAAATCGATCAAGACAAATAAGGAAGTAAAGAGACGAGCTTAATATGCTGTAAGCTCAAGATCTTTGAATATTGCTGCATCGATAACTTCCAGCTTTGTCACAGAACGATTGAAAATCAGGCTAAACAGACATCAATTAGCCTTTGGATCGATCTCTACCCACGCATGTTGCACTTATTCTTGCCAACAAAGGAGCATGACTACACATCTTCTGATTATGTATAGCCTTCCCTTTTGCTCTCTTAAGTACACTCCTAGCCTTGTAGATGGTATCTTCTTCTTTGATTCTCTCATGGCTGCACCACTGCCCATCTTCTTTTTTACTACTATTTTCTACTAATATTTCTCTAGAGAGAGAAACAGAGAGGGAGAGAGTAGCAGAGTCTAGTAACTTTTTCAATTGGGCAGAGTGAAAATTAAGGGCTCAAAAACCTTATGGAAATGTTTCAAAAAGAAGCAAAGAAGGGTCTCTTATATAGAGATTGTTATGGTCCCAATAAAAAAACCTCTCTCTTTCTATCTTTTTGTGGGGTATGCCACGTCATCACCTGCAAAAAAATTTAATATAGGAATCTACTAACCAAGATAATTTGTTGGCCGTCCATGAAAATCTTGAAGAAGCCAAAGTAAAATTCTTTTTTTCTTTTCTTTTCTCTGAGACATTTGTGAAGTTGCCATGCTTTCATGACTAATTGTTACTAGTACTCGTGAAGAAACTGTGTCCTTTCCTTGTCATGTAGTTTGACTGCATATTGCATATGCCAAATAATTCCATACCAAACAAATAGCATCTCTCTCTGCACCTGTACAGTTTCTCTTCAGAGGAAAAACTTAACCTCATTTGCTGGCTCTCTCTACACCAAATTTAGTTGTTTCCATCAAATTGAGCAGTGTAGTAATAACGTTATACTTCTACTAAATTCTTTTTCTGTCATTTTTACAGATTTCTGATGGAGTAGGATATTTTTGAAACATTCCCAAGTATTTTTTTTTTATTTATAGAAATTATCCAGAAAACACATGTACATAGAGAGAAAGGAAAAAAAAATAAACGAATACATGTAGGATGCTGATTTTATCAGCTCAATCGCACAATTGAGTTTATGTGTTCGATTTGTTTAGAAAGTTGAGTAATAATTTTGTGGAAATCAAGTTGTAACACGAAGGGATTGAAAGTCGAGTGATAATTTCATGGAAGTGATCTCAAGAAAAAATAAGAATGGACGGTGGTTAGCTCGACCGCACAATGCAATCAAGCTAATAAAATCAGCACCATAAATGTAAGACAATAATACGCACTAACTCCAGAAAAATACCGGCGATGAGTTTGCTATCACTAAACCAGTAACCTTTAGTTTAATGGTTATCATTAAAAGTCGAATATATTTAAATGTTCGGAAATTTTAAGTTCGGTTTCTCATACCTATAATTACCTTTGTGTTTTTTTATTTAGTTCAATGGTTTCATTAAGTTCGATTTTAAGTTCAATGGGTTTGCTAGTTAGTATTATATGATATGAAAGCTCAAAACTCAATAAATTGCTGAAGAATCTGAGTGATTTCTTCAAACCCAACAAAATAAGAATGGATTATGGAATTAATCAACAAAAGACGAAGCATAATCCCACATGTTTTGTCTCGTGCTCCACCCGCATCCACTTATCACATTGGAAATTAAAGGTCTGCTTGAGCTTTGAACTTGCACCTGCTCTTGTTCATTTCATTCGTGAATCCGTATATGGACTTGGGTTCACTGCAAGCTTAATTAATTACTCCGCACTTGGAATAAACAAAAAAAATAGTTTAATCGTTTTTTTTTTTTTTTTTTTTTTTAAGTGTGTTCAAGAGTTTGGATGGAAAGGAAAATAAAGTACTTAAAAGGAAAAAGAGGAAGGTGAGTGGTTGTTTATTAAAAATTGTGAAATAAAACATGTAATACATATAAATTTTGATTATAAAGTGATTTCTATTAAATTCCACAGTTTAAACAGTTTAAATCCATATGTAAAAATAGTGTATTTCATATTTTATTTTATAATTTTTATAACAGATCGATGAGTCGCACTCTCTTATTTGATGTTAAAAAAATAATAACACGATAAAAAAATGTGAAATACCTTCTCGTTGTTTGGTTGAAAAAGAGAAAAAAAGATAATTGATGAATTATTATTACTATACTATAAATACACTTTTTATAAGATTAAACCATTAAAAAATAATAAAGTTAAAATTATACCACATATAGCAATAATTCACAGTCCTCAACTCTTCTATACCCCAAATTGGGAATTATTAAAACGAGAGTTTGGAGGGGATTAAAATTCTCTCCAAACGAGATTTTTTTTTATCAATTCCAAATATAACCGAGCTAATAAGTCAATTTCAAAGTGGATTTGTTGTGAGAAGAGTGCGTTATGACCTGTGGCTAAACGGTATAAAAATACAAATGAATTCATAAATTTTATAAAATTTATGCGTTCAAAGAGAAAAATCTCACCTTTAGCTTGATAATTGTGGAGATGGCCATCAAATTTGGCATGATTTATAAAAATTGGTTTTCCAGTGATCCAGTCATGTTAGGCGGGGACATTGAACCAATTATACACAAAAATAGGGAAAAAAAGGAAAATAAAATGCATACTTAGAGAGAAAGGTTGTGCTTAAAGGAGACAACCGCTATTAAACTATCTCAGATGACACCATTAACAAACAAGGGGCCGATGTTTTTGTCTTTTAAGTCGTTGCTTGCTGGTTTTGCTCTATATAGTCCATAAATTAGTAGAAAATTACGAAGCTGTAATGTGCAAAGAGAACCGGTGGGCACGTGATAATCTCGTGAGAGACATGGTTATTGCCTTTTATAAGGTAGACAACCAAGATTTTTTTGTTACCTGTTCTTCGTTAGGGCGCTTTCTTTGTCGACTTTATGTTTCATCGTAATTAATTTGATTAATTATAATATCAATTGAAATCTTGCTGATTAATTAGTGCTATTAAGTTGGATTATCGTATCTTTGTCTTGGTTTATTGGAAGATTACATATGTCATAAGGACTTCCTTACATTGTACGGTTCAATGTACTAAGGCATCCTTATCCTTATCCTTATCGAATTTCAGATTTCTCGATAAATTTTTGTTTATTTCGAATGTCAAAATAAGATTTATTTTATATTTGGTAAAATTTGATTAATATTTTTATAAAATTTTTATTGATAATATTAATTAAATATATATAAATGTTATTAATAAAATTATAAAAAATTATCAATTAAATTTTCATCCTTATATAAACTAGGGTAAAAATCTCTCCACCCAAAACTTAATTAGATGAGAAATTTCTATTTAATCAATGCATTCAACACTGTCTTATATCTTTAATCATAAAAAAAAGCACCATCTTATATCTCGAAAATTGAAATACTGAGCATCTAGGTAAACAAATTAATTAATAGAGTAATCATCAAGAAAGTCTATAGTAACTTACCAAGATTTTTCTTGAAAAATGAACTTATCAAGATTTTGTTGTTACATAAAAAAAAGAAAAGAAAAAGGAGAAGGGAAAGAAACTTATGCACCATTGAAATCACACAATTTTGGACCGTTGGGACTAAAGATTTGCATAGATCTCACGTGAGTTCAATGGAACGTGTTGCATTTTAACTAACTTTAAGATCATTATCAAGTATCAACACAAAAAATTGATTAATAATTGAAAGAGAGAAAAAAATAAGAGAAATGAAAAGAAAGAGTAAATTAGTGTTTGATATTTCTATCGTTTGGTAAGAAAAAAAAGTGAAAAGAACAGTATGATGACTGATGTTTTCTTCTCATGTAAACAAATTGCAATATCTAGAATTAAGTCGTTTGAGAAGTGAAAGACAAAATAACTATTTTTTTCTAATTTTTTTTCATTTTTTTAATCATTTTTGTCAAACGGAGATGAAAGATATCAATCATCGTACTTTTTTTTTTCTCCCTCTTTTCCCTCTCATTTTTCTTTCTTTCTATCAATCAGAGCTTAAAATTACAATTGTTATTACTTTTAAGAAGTAGGAGGAAGATGCCGATAGAATGGAAAGAAAAGATTGTGGAACAGGGTCCTTCGTAGCAAGGAAAGTCCTAGCCTTTCTTGTACCGTCACGGGAGCGAGTAAGCATAGGATGTTGTGACGGAGGCTGAGAATGACGCAATGATGGTTGATGCAAAATTGCCCTTCATTTGCCCACTTCTCTTCCTTTAGCAAGTAATATCAATGAAAGAAGAAGAAAAATGGAAGATTATAGGGGGGCTCCGATGATGACTAATTTTGGCTTTGATTTCAACATGTTCAACAATGGGATCATTCCCATCTATTTATAGAGGCTTCCAGTCTCATCTCCGCCCTCTGATAACCATCTCTTTAAAATTCAAATATAGATAATAATTATCAATATTCTTGATCATCTCTATCTAATGATCAAATATGATCTTGTTCATATTTCTTGATCATCTCTAACTGACGATCAAATATGGTCTTATCCATTTCGGGATAAGCTTTCTTTGATGTTGGTTGAGATTCTCTAATTGATAAGAGATGAACCCTTATCCCTTTAAATTCGGGATAAGATCTTCAGTTGGTTGAGTAGCCAAAACTGACATCTCCCACTTGGCTACTTAGCCAGAAATTCTAGGTATGCTCTCACTATCCGTGAGATACCTATCATTGCTTTCTGTACATGCTCCCACTATTAGTGAGATGTGATAAAAATATTCTTTTGACTAGATATTTTTAAGTCCCATTAAACTAACATTTTTGATAAATTTTTCCATTAGAATACTTTTCGTCAAGGGATCAACAATCATATCGTTAGTAGGAATATAAGATACTTTATTCTCCTTTTTATCCACCACAATATCATGAATATAATAATACCGTGTTTCAATGTGTTGATATTTCAAGCTATTTGCTCCATTGTAAATCATACTAATAGCCGCTTGATTATCACAGTAAATTTCTATTGCTCTTTTAATTAGATTTGTATACAAATCTATCAGAAACTGTTTGATCCAAACTGCATGAGTAGTAGCCATGCTACAGGCTACATACTGATCATCCTATGTGTATTATTGTGCAAATATCTACCTAAATTAATAAGCAAATATTTGAATAGGTTTACTTGCAAGTGCATAAGTTCAACAATGGCATAGTGTGCAAATACGAGATTATCTTCACAGGGATTCGTGAATTTCGCTTTAGAATTGGTTTCGCAATATAAAACGATAGAAATAAATATTGAGTTTGGATTGATAATGATAAAGGCGTAGGGACTTGATATCCACCATTAATCATGCTACCATAACAAAACAATATGCCAGTGCTTAACTCACACTATGAATACTTAATGTTTCTCAACCTAAGGGCATGGTGTATACTCCTTAAGCTATTGATTTCCCTAAGCAATGAGTTAGGTATGGTGTACACTCTAACCCTTTTCTTTCTTAAGGGATTCAGCATGGTGTATACTGAGTTGTTCCTTAAGAGAGCATAAGATCTGTGGAAATCGACAACTACATGAGACCTTGGGCATGCTATATACTCCTGGTTTCCCATGTTGATTAATCCAAGAATCCGGCGTGGATTTCTTTTGTAGTTATTGTTAAACCCAAGACACGGTCATCTAAATTGATTCAACTAACTAATCCATACCACATGCATATGTTGATCATGTAAACACATATGAGGAATTTAAATAAAAATAGGCATTAATCAAGTCAAGAATCACAACATATATATCGCAAATGCGCCAATACTGAATTATTGAGTAAACATAATTAGGGCTTCAATCCAGCCCTTACTAAGAAGTTAGTTACACATGATTGTGATGCTAAACATCTTCATAAAACAAAATAAAGGAAAGAAGAAACCCGAAAACACTATGGAGAAGAGTTGTCAATTCGTCTCCCAAGCTTAAAACTGAAAAGAAGATACTGTTTCTGTGTTTTACAAGTCTATTTATAGGGTCTTAAGACATCTGGAAACCCTAACTGGAAAAACAGAACCCTAACCCTACTTTCCAAAATAGGTGCTGCCGTTTTACTACACGGGTGCGCTCGATCTCATGTTGGTGCGCTTGAGCGCAAGGCTACTCTCGAGCCTTCTTTTTGTGCGCACAAATGCTGGTGCACTAGATCGCACACTTCTGTGCTCGATCATACTATGTGCAATTTCTAGCTCTTCTAGTTCTTGTTCTCCAAACCAGATAATGCTCCATTTTCTCTAAGAACCTATAAAAACACAGAAAACACAAAAATGAAGTAAAATAGAATAAAATACGTAAGCTAAGAGCTTAACAAATGTAAATTAAAGGGCTTAAATATGAATATTTAAGCACTTATTACATCCTCAAACTTACATATTGCTAGTCCCTTAGTAATACAAAACGAAAAACTAACTCAAAAACAATAACAAAGATAAATTCATCATTCATGATATCTAAAAATTTGGGTCGCACACAAAACCATGATATTTATTCATGAGTGAGCTTAAAATATAAACACATATTCGCGATGAATAAAAGTTTTAAAATCTAATCACTTACATGAGGCTGGTTAAGGCATCACAAGTCTGACTTAGTGTGTGGTGAACTAGCATAAAAGATGAGGCTTCTAAATAACTCCAATGTGTAGTGTTTCGGTGTCTCAAACTTCACTGAATTTCCTATCAGAATGAACAATAATGACATAGTTTTATTTTCTTCTTTTATTTCATTATGAGATTTTTGCCATGTTTAGTTCCCTTAAGCTTTCTAATTGACCCATGTAGTGAGTGTCTAGCCAATGACTCCCAAACCAGATGGTTTTAGGGCATTAGGTGTAAAGACACCCATAAGGACTTACTAACTCGAGTAAAAAAGGCTACGAAACTAATTGGTCTTAATGCTGCCAAGCAAAATTCCCACATTTTGACGTGAACACTCACTGCTTACTGAGGCAAGATGTCCAGTTACTCAATGGAAACTTTATTTAATGATCATTATGAGCAAAATTCTCACCTTTTAACTTGAACACTCACTGCTTACTGAGGCAAGAGGTCCAGTTACTCAGTAGAAAGTTTATTTAATGATCATTAGGAGCATTTTATTTTCTTTTTTTGTACAATAAATTTTTTATTTCTATTTTTCTATGCCAAAGTGTTCATCTAACAAGTCATCTAATTACAGTTAAGCCATGGAAACATATATATTAGAATTACATGTCATACCCCATACAATTATGTGCTAATGTGCTCGTGTCAGATTAGATCAAACTTGTGATTTCTTAAATGCCTTAAAGTAAGTCATTAAATTTTTAAAACTTTATTATTTAGACCATGTGTTCTAGATTCTAAGTCTACTGATGAAATCTTATCACAATATTTGTTTAGATCAACCAAAAATTTTTAGAACAATATGAACATGTATTTATCTTTTCAATAATAATAAAAAAGACTGGGACAGAGTGTGTGTGAGTATGTCTCCTATACCCCCAAACTTAAACTACACATTGTCCCCGATGTGTGAACAACATGGAAAGATCTGACATGGGAGATGAAGAACTAGCTGGCTGGCATAACTCATAGCACAACCCTAAACTTGAACTGATGTACACACCTTGTCCATGAAAAAGAAAAACAAAAGTAATACCGAAGAACAAAAGATACTAAAAGTAACTAGTTATGAAAATAAATACTAACAAAAAATGTAAAAAATACTAAAAATAAAAGGATATGCTGTGGGGTGCCTCCCATGAGCACTAAGTTTTACGTCTTAAGCCAGACGGTGCACCACTCTCACTGATGGTCAACAAGTGGTGTAGACGATGAGGCACCAGGGGCTGGAGGCAGTTGATCAAGAATGGCCTGGAACATCGCCTCTTGCCTCACAAAACGTGTCTCCAAACCATCAATGTGCTAATGCACTAGTAATGTAGCCTCTTTATTCTCCCGTCGAATGTCAGAGAGCTCACAACAGAAAGAGGACATCTCCTCAAGAATGTGCTGATACTCAGTGAGTCCCATATACGGATGGTCCTAGTCCCAATTATGGCTCGTTGTGGGGTCTTTGGTCTCCATAGGATCATCCACCACCCTCTCAGCAGCAGGTGCATGCCCTCGGGGTCTTCTGGGCATGTGCGACTGGCTGTTCCCAAAGAATGAGTGGTCCCAGACTGGTCCATCGATGGAGGAGCCTTTAATCCCTTTTTTCTTGAAGATATAGCTGAGGAGGAACAGGAATGGGAGTCTCCATGCATTAGCCGTGGTGACCTGACGTGCATGGATGTAGTCTCAAAACTTTTGTAGCTGGCTCCAAATGATAGCAGGGATGGAGTACCAGTGGCCTCTGTGGAATGCATATAATACTTGTAAGAACTGGTCACGCCTCTGGGTGTTGTGCCCCAATAGGCACACATTCTGCTGAAGATTGGAATCCATGAGCCAGATTCATAGAGGAAACTTAGAACGGCTCCCCGCATTGTTGTGCCGATCGGCATACTACCCAGCACACATGTCCTTAACGATGGTAGACAGGGAAAAAGACTCCGGCTGCTCCTCCATCTGGGTGTCCTCAAGAGGAGACTTATCACAACAATGAATGGCAGCAACTATATCTACAGAGGTCACATTGATATACTTTCCCTGAACTGATGAAGGCAAGACCCCCGGCCTATTGCAGTCAAATGATAGGTTCTCGTAAAATTAAACCATGAACCAGATGTAGGCAGTAGAGCATACAGGCTTAAACAACCTTTTTAAACTCCGGTTCTTGAACTCTTGGACCCCCCATTGAGTGGGTTCAAAGTTCTTGAAATCATCTTCAATGTTGAATGTGGTCTCGAATAAGATCTTCCTTTGTTCAAAGCTGGGCCAGGAGGACTGGGTACGGCTTCTCGAGGCACGAAAGGTAGAGGCTGTCTGTTTAGGCATTGTGAATGAAGTTTCTGTAGTATTTACGCTCGATCTCAGGGTAGTGCACTTGATCACAATTTCCCTCTACGCTCGATCACACTGTCCCCTGTGCTTGAGCGCACTATCGGATATGTGACAGAGGCTTTTTATCGAACAGCTGTTGGGCGACCTAAAAACCAGTTTAACGGGAAGACTCCAAAAATGTTCTAACCTCCTGCAAAACCAAAATACAACCACACAAACAAAACAACACATTGTATATGCAATGAATTAGTAAAAAAATAAATAAAAAACATGTGTGATTGTGTATGATAATTCAAAAACGTGTATGGACATACCTGGAATCATGGAGTGGTGGCAGTATTTTTGTGAAATGTGGTGATGAGTGAGTGTTGATGTGGGATGGGGGAGGTTTGGTGTGGGCGATTTTTGGTGTGAGTGAGTTTGAGTGCTGTGCGAGAGTGAGAGTGCGAGAGAGAGAGAGAGTATGTGAGTGAGAGTGAATGTGAGGGGAAAAACAAGCTGACTTAAAATATGCATGTGAGTCTCTGCTTTGAGTGCACTCGATCGCACCTGTGCGCAAGTGTGTGCGTTGGTGTAGTGCACTCGTGTGCCTTTGAGCGGATGATAAGGTTGCGCTCGAGCGTACTATGGCGTGCGCTCGATCGCAAGGACAGAAAGCGCTGACAACTAAATAAACTATAAAAAAGATTAAAAAATTAAAAATAATGAAAACAATTAGAAAAAATAAAACTGTACCATACTCAGTGGCCTCAATACCACTGACCTAAATAGAGGCACTTGGACTATAAGTTTATCAAAGTATGGACTGCTCAAATGCTCTCTATAGTTGCTGCAGTGTTAGTCTTTTGGCAGGGAGTACTTAAAGTCCACTATATGTGGCTCAAATGCTCTTGGTGTTGCTGCATATTCATCATGACTCAATTTTTCCAGCTCATTCAAATGCAACTTCCTCTTATCACCCAATCTTGGATGCATAATAGAGACTTTAGGGAGGTGCACAGCTTCAAAGATGTCATCAGTAACATCTTCAGATGTAGGCTCAATATCCGATCTTTTGAAATGATGGGTTATGGTGGTCTCCAACAGATTAATGTGCTGGACCTGAAAAACTTGCTCAGCAACACCTTGCATCAAGCATACATTAGAACATTCCATATCATCTTCGGGTGAATTTAATGCATCAAATATTTTGAATTCTATCTCCTCACCATTTACCTTCATAGTGATAATACCCTTTACAAAAATATTTGTATCAGTAGTTATCATAAAAAGTCTTCCTAAGATTACGAACAGAGGTAATTCCATAGGACATTTTTCCATATCTCATACAATAAAATCAGTAGGTAAAATAAATTTACCTATCTTCACCAAGACATCCTCAAGAATACCTCTTGGTCGTTTGATACTTTTGTCTGCCAGTTGCAAGGTGATGGAAGTTGGTTGAAACTCCCCTAACCCTAGTGTCTTGAATACAATGTATGGCATCAAATTTACACTCGCCCCTAAATCCAATAATGCATGCTCAAAAAATTGGTCACTTATCTTGCAGGGAATGGTAAAACTACTTGGATCTTTTAGCTTGGGTGGTAGTTTCCTTAACAATACCGCACTTACCTCTTCAGTTAAAGCCACTGTTTCATGCTTCTGAAACTTCCTTTTATTAGTGCAACAATCCTTTAAAAATTTCGCATAAGTAGGAATTTGTCGAATTACATCTAATAAATGAATGTTTATTTATACTTTTCTCAAAATTTCAAAAATATCAAGCACTTTATTTTCTTTCTTTGGCTTTACTAACCTTTGAGGGAAGGGTGGTGCATTCACATTCTCCATTTCACTTACCTTGGATGTGGACGTTTTTTCTGGAGATGCTTGTGCAGGCTTATCAGCTCCTATAATCTTACCATTTCTGAGAGTTGTCACGACATTCAGTTACTGATGTCCTCTTGGATTAGGTAGTGTTTGAGCTGGAAGCTTACCTTACTTTTTGCCATTCAGTTCCTTAGCCAATTGCCCCATTTGTACCTCTAGTCTTTGAAAGACTTGTTCATGTTTTGCAGTAGTTTGTCTTAGCTCAGTTCGAAATTGCCTTTCATCTGCCATGAACTGATCTTGTGAAGTTATCAACTATTGTTGTTGAGTTGCCAATTGTCTCACAAGACTCTCTAGGTCACTTTTCTTTGTTTTAGGAACTGAGTGGGTTGTTGGTTGGGAGTTCCTTTGCTACCCTTGAAGGTTAAGGGCATTCTGATTGTTGCTCCAAGAGAAGTTGGGGTGATTTCGCCATCCAGGATTGTAGGTGTTTGCATATGGATTGTTCTTTGACGGATAGTTGTTTGGTCCTACATAATTCGCTTGCTCTAGATCTATAGATGAATATAAAGGACAAGTCTCAGTATTATGATCAAAATGAGAACATACAGCATATACTTGGAGTGGTGTAACTGGTGGACTAGGTGAGACGTTCTGAGCGGTCATGGCTTTAACAAGCAGATCTAGCATCCTCTCCACAGTAGCTATCTGATTAGAGGATCCACCATTTAGAGTCACCTCATACATACCTTTGTTTTTAACTCTTTGTCTACCTCTAGAGGAGAATTTCTTGGTGTGCTCACTTAATATCTCGAACAGCTCTATGGCTTCTTCACTGCTCTTCCCCATCAACACACCTCCACAACCTGAATCCACAATACTTTTATTAGTATCACTCAAACCTTCATAGAAAGCTTGTACCAGTTCATCCTGAGGTAGATTGTGATGTGGGCATTTGAGTAGCAGCTCGTTGAAATGTCCCCATGCCTTAAAGAACAGGTCTTCATCCTTCTGTTGGAAAGATTGAATCTTCTTCCTCATTTGTCTTGTTTTTTGAGCTGGGAAAAACTTCCTTAGGAACTTACTGGCCAATTCTTCTCAAGTGTGGATAGAAACTGCAGGCAATAAATTGTACCACAGTTTAGCATTATCTTTTAATGAGAAAGGGAAAAGAATTAACCTGATTCCCTCTTAGTCTAGGCCTCGGATATGCTGGAACTTGCAGAGATCAAAGAATTCTCGAAGGTACAAGTGTGGATTTTCAGCAGGTGTACCCCTAAAGTGAGTTAATGCACTGAGTATCTGCGGAGATATGTAATAATTGCCTTCCACCTCTGGTTGATAAGTAATGCATAATGGCTGGTCGAGGTTTCGTGGGATGAAGGATTGCTTCATATTTCTTCACTCAGGTGGCAGTTGGTTGTCAAGCTGTTCCGCCATTTGTGCTTCTCTCTCGAATTCCTCTTCTACCTCTTCAACATTGTCTCTAAGCCTCTGTCGAATGGTCCGCTCAAGCTCTGTATCGAGGAGAAAGAAAGTTAGATTCCTGGATCGAAGTCCTTGCATGAATTAATGGAAACACTTCAGTGCAGCAGTTTCAGTACTGCTGCTCGGGTACTCCTTACCTCGAGTGCTCTCAATCGCAGTGCCACAGATTACTTTGCTGCAGTACCTAAAACAGAACAACAGAAAACGAAAATAAATTAGGTTTATGATGAAACAAACTAAAATAGAATAGAAAAAATAAAACTGAACGAAAAATAATCCTAAACATAAATTTAGCGCGACCCCCGGCAATGGCGCCAAAAACTTGTTGTGCAGATATCTACCTAAATTAATAAGAAAATATTTGAATAGTGTTATGAGTTTTAAATTACTCGCAAGCGCACAAATAGTTTGCAATATAGTGTTGTGCAAGTGCGAGATTGAATCTAGAGGGAGTGCGTTGTGAAAATAGCTTTTTATCTAAACTAACCTTTTTTTAACCTAGTTCCGAATTGTGAATTATATTTTTGCAAAACAAATATAAACTAAACTAAACTAAATTGATTTAATAACTAATGGTGAAAACACTAAGATTTCAGAATCCACCCAACCAAAGTAAAGCATATATCTTCATGTTCTATATAAAAAATAATATATCAAACATTCCATGAATCCAACAAAAAACAACGAATATCCTAATTAAACCAAAAGCATCAAACGTATCTGCTTTTAACAAATCACAAAGAAAATCCAATTTAATCGAAAAGGATTCGATGTATCCATCGGATGAAACACGCAGAATATCCAACAGAACAATTTAAAACTATCAATCGTAAGAATTTACTCAAACAATTGAAATAGAACATTTAAACTAAACATATCAGAATTGTATAAACATATCTGAAAACATAATGCTAAACAATGGCGAGGCTTCATCTTCAACCTTAGCTGAAGATTTTAGCCACCCATTATCATGAAACTAAATTTCACAATAAAAAGTGCTAAGCATTAAAAAACTTGAAAAGAATTAAAACTAACTGTACATTGGGATAAATTCCACACACTGTTTGGCAGCACTTCCCCCGGTGGTGGCAAAAGCCCTTAGGAAATCTACTAGAATGCTAGTAGAAATCCACCAGACTGCACACCGAATAATGAGGTGAGATAGTGTTTATATAAGGGAATTCTCGGAGTACAATGAACTGTAAATTCGATGTGGGATACTGCCTCTTTGCGATCGATCGCAGCATGGTGTGATGCAATGCGTCTGGTGCGCTGTAAGTGCTTCCTATCCGATGTGGGATGTGCGAGTCAACTGCGATCGATTGCAGCCCTGTTGCGCTCGAGTGCATCATAGTGTGCTGTAATATATATGCAGTATAAAATGTTTCCTTTCCAACGTGGGATCTGCGAGTCACTTGCGATCGATCGCAAGTCTGGTGCGCTCGAGCGCAGGTGCGATTGATTTTATGCCATGTGCGCACGATCGCAGGTGTGATCGATCGCACGTCCTGTGCGCTCGATCGCACTAGGCATCCTCAGCTTTTGCTCTTTAAGCCCTGAAGTTTCTACATTGCTTCATTTTATTCCAAAACCTATAAAAACACAGAAAATACAGAAAATAGATAAAATAGCACGAAATAACATAATTAAGAACTCAACAAATGTAAACTAAGAGGCTAAAACATGTAATATTTAGCACCCATCAAATACCCCCAAACTTACATATTGCTAGTCCCATAGCAATACGAAACTAAAAACTAAATGAAAAACAAAGAATATAAAGATAAGTTCATAACTCATGGTATCCAAAGATTTTAGGAGCACACACCATCATGATAATGATTCATAAGCAAGCTTAAAAAGATAAACCCATCTTCGCAATGAATAGAAATGTTAAAATCTAATTACTTACAAAAGGCAGGCTAATGCATCATAAGTCTGACTCAGTGAAAAGTGAATTAGCAAATAGAAATGAAGCTTCCGAATGAGTCCAATGTGTAACGTCTCTATGTCTCAAGATTCACTGCATTTCCCATTAGAATGAATGAAAATGGCATGGTTTTTATTTTCTTCTCTTTTTGTAAGACTCTGTTATGTTTAGTTTCCTTAAGCTTTCTAATTGACCCATGTAGCGAGTGTTGAGTCAATGACTCCCAAACCAGATGGTTTTAGGGCATTAGGTGTACAGACACCCCTTAGGACTTACTAATTCGAGTAAAAAAGGCTACGAAATTAAACTGGCCTTAATATTATTAAACAAAATTCTAACTTTTTGACGTGAACATTCACTGCTTATTGAGGCAAGACGTCCAGTTACTCAGTAGAAAGTTTATTTATGATAATTATTTTCATTCATCATCATTTTCATATATATATATATATATATATATATATATATATGCCAAAGTATTAATCCAACAAGTCATCCAGTTTCAGTTAAGACAGAAACATACACATTAAAATCACATGTCATACCTCATATAATGTGTACTAATGTGCTCGTGCTAGATTCGAGATCAAACATGTGAATTCTCAAATGGCTCAAGTAAGTAAGTAAATTTTAAGACTTTATCAACAGATCATGTGTTCCAAAATTTAAGCTCACCAATGAATCACATCACAGAAATTGTTTAGATCAATCCAAATTTCAAAATAACATGAGTATGCATTAAAAAAAAAACAATAACAACAAATTAGGACAAAATGTGTGTGTAATGTGTCTCCCATACCCCCAAACTTAAATTACACATTGACCCCAATGTGTGAATAATATGAAAAGAGTTGACCTGGGATATAGAGAACTATCTAGACTGGTATGGCTCATAGTATACCCCCAAACTTGATCTGCAGTACGCGTTGTCCCTGAAAAATAAAGACTAGAAAACAAAAAATATTGAAAACAAACATTAAGCATAAATATGTAAAATAATAAAAAAATAAAAAGATAAGCTGTGGGGTGCCTCCCATGAGCGCTAAGTTTAAAGTCTTCAGCCAGACTCTCCTTAGTAGATGACCCTCAATCAGAGTAAATAAGATCCGTCAACAATATTGTCTTAATGTCCGGACTCCTCAACTCCAAGAATGGTTTTAGCCTCTGCCCATTTACCTTGAAAGTGTTACCATTCTTTGGATCCTCAATCTCGATGGCCCCATGAGGAAAAACTGACCGAATAATAAAGAGGCCGGTCCATCGAGACTTGAGCTTGCCTGGGAAAAGATACACGTGTGAGTTGTAAAGAATAACTTTTTGACCCAACTTAAAAGCTCGTCTCAAAATGTTTTGGTTATAAGTCTTCTTTATTTTTGCTTTATATGACCGTGCACACTCATATGCATCATTTCGTAGCTCCTCTAATTCATTGAGTTGGAGCTTCCTTTGGGATCCAGCCTTTAAAAGATTGAAGTTCAGCCATTTGATAGCCCAATAGGCTCTATGCTCTAATTTGACTGGAAGGTGACAGGATTTTCCGTACACAATACGGTATGGAGACATGCCAATTGGCGTCTTGAATGCTGTTCGATATGCCCACAGTGCATCAATCAATCGCAGAGACAAGTCCTTTCTATTAGGGTTCACAGTTTTCTCCAAAATGTGTTTAATCTCGCGATTGGAAATTTCCACTTGTCCACTCGTCTGTGGGTGATACGAGGTGGCAACTTTGTGTGTGATGAAATACTTCTTCATCAACTGCTCAAAAATCCTGTTGCAAAAATGCTTACCTCCATCACTTATAATTGCTCGAGGCGTACCAAAACGAGCAAAGATATTGTTCTTAAAAAATTGGACCACAACTCTATGGTCATTGGTCTTGCATGCAACTGCTTCCACCCATTTGGACAGATAGTCCACAGCAACTAGAATGTACAGATAGCCAAAGGAGTTTGGGAAAGGTCCCATAAAATTAATGCCCCACATATCAAAAATCTCAACAATCAGAATGGGTTGAGGGGCATCATATTCCTCCTAGAAATACTCCCTAGCTTTTGGCAATGCTCACAAGATACACAGTAAGTGTGAGAGTCTCTGAACAGGGTAGGCTAATAGAATCCGCACTGCAAAATCTTTGCAGCGGTCTTTTTAGCACTGAAATGGCCTCCACAAGCATGATCATGACAGAAGGCGATGACATTAGATTGGTCATGCTCAGGAATACACTTTCTGATGATCTGATCAGGACAATACTTAAACAGGTAAGGATCATCCTAGAAAAAATGTTTTACCATGGCCAAAAAACTTTGATTTATCTTGTCACCCCCAATGCAAAGGCATTTGAGCGGTGACAAGATAGTTCACTATATCAGCAAACCATGGCATAGGATTGTGAGCAATGTGCATCAATTGCTCATTAGGAAAGGTCTCAGAAATGGGAGCGGTGGCCTCAGTGAAATCCACAATCAATATAGATAAATGGTCCGCCACCACATTTTCGGAACCTTTATTATCCCGAATCTCTATGTCGAACTCTTGAAGTAGCAAGATCCATCGGATAAGACAAGATTTAGCATCGTTTTTAGAGAAAAGATACTTCAATGCTGTAATGTCTTAGTAGATAATGACTTTAGATCCTAACAAGTAGGATCTGAACTTGTCTAATACAAAAACGACTGCTAGCAACTCCTTTTCAGTGGTAGAGTAATTGAGTTGTGCGTCGTTTAGAGTTCAACTTGCATAATAGATAACATAGGGAAGTTTGTCAACACACTGCCCCAAAACAACTCCAACAGCATAGTCTGATGCATCACACATAATTTCAAAAGGCACACCCCAGTTGGGTGGCTGAATAATGGGTGTGGACGTCAAAATCTTCTTCAGATCCCCAAATTCTTTCTTATAATTTTCATCAAATACAAATGGGGCATCCTTCATTAATAACTTGCAAAAGGGCCGGGCGATCTTGCTGAAATTCTGGATAAATCGCCTGTAGAATCCTGCATGGCCTAGAAAAGAACGAACCTCTTTCACTATACGTGGGGGTGGAAGGTTGAAAATCAGGTCCTCCTTCACTTTGTCGACCTCAATCCCCTGATGGGACATGACGTGCCCCAGTACAATACCTTACTTGACCATAAAATGGCACTTCTCCCAATTAAGCACCAGGTTCTTCTCCTTGCACCGCACTAAAACTAAAGTGAGATGGTGCAGACACTCCTCAAATGATGAACCGAAGACGGAGAAGTCATCCATGAAAATCTCTAAAGAACGTTCTACCATGTCAGAGAATATGCTGACTATGCACCGCTGAAAAGTAGCAGGTGCATTGCATAACCCAAAGGGCATGCGAAAGTAGGCGAATGTCCCAAAAGGACAGGTAAATGTTGTCTTCTCCTGATCTTCGGGGTCCACGGGGACCTGGTTATATCCAGAATAACCATCCAAAAAACAATAATACTCGTGCCCAGCTAAACGCTCCACCATCTGATCAATAAATGGGAGTGGAAAATGATCCTTCCTTATAGCAGCATTCAGTTTACGGTAGTCTATACACACTCTCCACTCTGACCGAACACGAGTTGGCACCAACTCGTCGTCCTTATTCTTTACTACCGTTAATCCAACTCGCTTGGGTACGACATGAATCGGGCTCACCTACTTACTATCAGAGATGGGATGAATGATCCATCTAACAACTTAATTACTTCTTCCCTCACAACCTCTTGCATAGCGGGGTTGAGCCTTCTTTGTGGTTCTCTCGATGGCTTGGTATTTTCCTCCAAATGTATCTTGTGTTATCTCAAAACAGCTAATAATTTCTCCTCTTGAGCCTCAACCAAATCTGAAGCTATAATCACAGGCAAAGACTCTGCTGGACCTAGGAACTTATACTGAAGATTATCCGATAAAGGTTTAAGTTCCTTCTTAGAAGGCTCAAGTTCTTCAGTCTCTTCCTTCTCACTACTCTCCATAGGAGCAGACTCTAAAATGACATTTGCTTGCTCAAGTAACTTATCCAAATCCAGATCCTCTCCAAACTGAGCAAAGCATGCCTCCAGGGGGTCTTCTATGCTTGATTCATCCACCATATCTTCAATAATCTCCTCTATTAAGCATATATTTCTCACTTCAGTAAATTCCAGTGGTTGCTTAGTGATATCAAAAATATTCAACTCCACTGTCATATTTCCGAAGGAAATCTTCATCACTCTTGTCCTACAATTGATTAGGGCGTTAGTCGTGGCTAAGAATGATCGCCCGAGAATCACCGGTATTCGAATCCCTATATTCTGGACCGGTTCTGTATCTAGCACAATAAAATCCATGCGGAAATAAAACTGATCTACCTTTATCAAAACGTCCTCAACTACTCCCTGTGGTATTTTCACTGACCTATCAGCCAATTGAAGTGTTGTCGATGTGGGCTTCAATTCTTCTAACCCTAACTACAAATAGACTGAATAGGGTAGAAGATTCATACTGGCTCCTAAATCCAATAGAGCCCTCTCAATCTGGCTTACTCCTATCATGCAAGAGATGGTTAAACACCTTGGGTCTTTATACTTGATCGGTAGCTTGTACTGAAGGATTGAGCTAACCTGCCCGGTCAAAAATGCTTTCTTCGAGACATTTGTCCTCCTCTTGATAGTGATCAAGTCCTTTAAGAACTTGGCATATGATAGCACTTGCTTGATGGCGTCCAAAAGTGGAATATTGATTTGGACTCGCTTGAACACCTCAAGAATTTATTCAAACTTCCCTCATTTCTTGGGTGCTTGTAATCTCTCAGGGCAAGGTGTTTTAGGTACAAACGACCTAGGAGGTTCATTCACAGTAGGAGTGGCTGTAGATGGCTCAACATCTCTCTTCTCCTTATTGCCACTTTCTTGCCCTTGCTGCATAGCAGGGCTCTCTTTAACTCGATTGTCCACTTGTCTCCCAGACCTTAGTGTGACAATCGATTGCACTTGTTCCTCCCCGTGCGTAGAAGTTAATGAATTTCTAATCACAAATTGTCTCTTCGGGTTGGGCACGGGCTGACTGGGGAACTTCCCCTTTTCTCTTTCACTCAAGTGACTTGCTATTTGCCCCATTTGACTCTCTAGATTGGCAATCACTTGGGTGTTTACTATTGTCGCACTCCTCACTTCGCTGATGGATTGGCCGGTCATTTTCATGAACTCCTTGAAGGTGTCCTCCAATGACTGTGAAACCGACGTTGGCGGTTGAGTGGGAGTATGGTAAGCAGATGTTGGTGCTGGATGGACTGAGTGACCATGATTTGGAATTGGTGGAGGCAATCTAGGAGGGTATTGATTGTGAGCATGATGAGGGGCTCCTCCCTGATTTAGCGATTGGTTCTGCTTCCATGAAACATTAGGGTGGTTCCGCCACCATGGATTGTAAGTCTCAGAGTAGGATCCACCTGATTGCCTCCGATAGTCATTGAAAGCGTTTACATGTTCCGTGGGACACTCGGCAAAAACCAGCATAGATGGACAATTATGTGCTAAATGCATAGGACTAGCAAAGATAGAACAACAATAGTCATTAATTGTATTGGCAGCATTGATGGACTTATCCATAGTGAGAGTGTCAATTTTCTTAATGAGAGCATCTATCTTTATCTTCAAGTCAGTCTCCTCCTTAATCTCACAGATGCCTCATTTCCTAGGAGCACGAATGGACTTGTCCTGACAGCTTGAAAAATCCCACTGCTACGAGTTGTCGGACAGTTTGTCCAATGCCTTGTATGCTTCATCCCTTGTCAGACTTAAGAATGCCCCCCATTCATAGACTCGATCATGCTACGGTTGGGTTGAGTCAACTCTTGGTAGAAGAACTGAACAAGTTTCCACTTCTCATATCTATGTGGAGGGCATCTAATCAGTAACTCTTTAAAACGCTCCCAACTCTCAGAAAACTTCTCATCCTCCTCATGAGTGAAAGAAGTAATCTTCTTTCGGTACTCATTCACTCTAGACATTGGGAAAAATTTATTATAGAATTTACTCAGCAGATTTTCCCAAGATGTAATAGACCCGGACGTGTTGGACTCCAACCATGCTCTAGTTCTATCATGAAGAGAAAAAGGGAAAAGTCTAAGATAGACTGACTCCTCAGAGAAGTTCTGGAACTTGAATGTGGCACAAATACCTTTGAACTTCTTTATATGGCTGTAAGGATTTTCAAGATCTAAGCCATGAAATGAGGGTAGAAGTTGGATGACTTGTGGCTTTAATTCAAAATGGGTAGCATTGGTGGGTGGCAACATGATGCAGGAAGATGAGTTAGTCGCAACTGGTGCGAACAAATCTCTCAGGGATGTGGTGGAGTCCACGTTCCACGCTCCAGGTTGCTCTTGGTTCCTCAAGTTTTCTCCCATCTCAATTGTCTCTTGTTTAACAAGTGACTTCTTTTGTCTCCTAAGAGTTCTTTCTAAATCGGGATCTAAAGGTGTCAATTCTAAATTCAGGGATCTTCGACCAAGCATACACCAAACAGTAAAACAAACTAACTAGCAGAAGCAGCAAAATAAAATAAAACAGAAAGAAAAAGAAAATAAAAGTGCTAAATAAACTAGTAGAAATATAAAATCAATTTAGACAAAAATTTCACAAACAAAAATAACTCCCCGGCAACGGCGCCAAAAACTTGTTGTGAGTTTTAAATTACTTGCAAGCGCACGAATCATTTGCAATATAGTGTTGTGTAAGTGCGAGGTCGAATCCAGAGGGAGTGCGTTGTGAAAATAGCTTTTTATCTAAACTAACCTTATTTTAACCTAGTTTCGAATTGTGAATTATATATTTGCAAAACAAATATAAACTAAACTAAACTAAATTGATTTAATAACTAATGATGAAAACACTAAGGTTTCAGAATCCACCCAACCAAAGTAAAGCATATATCTTCATGTTCTATATAAAAAATAATCTATCAAACATTCCATGAATCCAACAAAAAACAACGAATATCCCAATTAAACCAAAAGCATCCAATGTATCCGCTTTTAACAAATCACAAAGGAAATCCAATTTAATCGAAAAGGATTCGATGTATCCATCGGATGAAACACGCAGAATATGTAACAGAACAATTAAAAACTATCAATCGTAAGAATTTACTCAAACAATTGAAATAGAACATTTAAACTAAACATATCAAAATTGTATAAACATATTTGAAAAGATAATGCTAAACAATGGCGATGCTTCATCTTCAACCTCAGCTGAAGATTTTAGCCACCCATTATCATGAAACTAAATTTCATAATAAAAAGTGCTAAGCATTAAAAAACTTGAAAAGAATTAAAACTAACTGTACATTGGGAGAAATTCCACACGCTGTTGGGTAGCACTTCCTCCGGTGGTGGCAAAAGCTCTTAGGAGATCTACTAGAATGCTAGTAGAAATCCACCAGACTGCACACTGAATAATGAGGTGAGATAGTGTTTATATAAAGGAATTCTCGAAGTACAATGAGCTGTAAATTCGATATGGGATACTGCCTCTTTACGATCGATCGCAAGTCTGGTGCGATCGATCACAGCATGGTGCGATGCAATGCGTCTGGCGCGCTGTAAGTGCTTCCTATCCGATGTGGGATGTGTGAGTCAAGTGCGATCGATCGCAGCCCTGTTGCGCTCGAGTGCATCATAGTGCGCTGTAATATATATGCAGTATCAAATGTTTCCTTTCCAATGTGGGATGTGCAAGTCACTTGCGATCGATCGCAAGTCTGGTGCGCTCGAGCGCAGGTGCGATTGATCTTATGCCATGTGCGCACGATCGCAGGTGCGATCGATCGCATGTCCTGTGCGCTCGATCGCACTAGGCATCCTCAGCTTTTACTCTTTAAACCCTGAAGTTTCCACATTGCTTCATTGTATTCCAAAACCTATAAAAACACAGAAAATAGATAAAATAGCATAAAATAACATAATTAAGAACTCAACAAATGTAAACTAAGGGGCTAAAACATGTAATATTTAGCACTCATCAAATAGTTTTACTTGTAAGTGCACATGGTCAACAGTAGCATAGTGTGCATATGCGAGATCATCTCTACAAGGATTGGTGAATTCGCTTTAGAATTAGTTTCATAATATAAAACGATAGAAATAAATATTGAGTTTGGATTGATAATGATAAATGCATAGGGACTTGATATCCACCACTAATCTTGCTACCACAACAAAATAATATGCCAATGCTTTACTCACACTATGAATACCTAATGTTTGTCAACCTAAGGGCATGGTGTATACTCTTTAAGCTATTGATTTCCCTAAGCAACGAGTTAGGCATAGTGTATACTCTAACTCTTTTCTTTCTTAAGGGATTCAACATGGTGCATACTGAGTTGTTCCTTAAGAGAGCATAAGATCTATGGAAATCGACAACCACATGAGACCTAGGGCATGGTAAATACTCCCTGTTTCCCATGTTGATTAACCCAAGAATCCGACGTGGATTTTTTTTTTGTTACTATTGTTAAACTCAGGACTCGGTCATCAAAATTAATTCAACTAACTAATCAATACCACATGCATATATCGATCAGGCAAACATATATGAGGAATTTAAATAAAAACATGCATTAATCAAGTTAAGAATCACAACATAAATATTGCAAAGGCACCAATACTGGATTATTGAGTAAATATAATTAGGGCTTCAATCAAGCCCTTACTAAGAAGTTAGTTACACATGATTATGATGCTAAACATCTTCATAAAATAAAACAAAGGAAAGAAGAAACCCGAAAACACTATGGAGAAGAGTCGTCAATTCGTCTCCCAAGCTTAAAACTGAAAAGAAGATACAGTTTTTGTGTTTTACAAGTCTCTTTATAGGGTATTAAGACATCTGGAAACCCTAACTAGAAAAACAAAACCCTAACTCTACTTTCCAAAACAGGTGCTGCCGTTTTATTGCACGGGTGCGCTCGATCTCCTATTGGTGTGCTCGAGCGCAAGATTGTGCTCGAGCCTTCTTTTTGTGCGCACGAGTGCTAGTGTGCTCGATCGTATACTTCTATGCTCGATCGCACTGTGTGCAGTTTCCAGCTCTTCCAGTTCTTGTTCTCTAAACCAGATAATGCTCCATTTTCTCCAAGAACCTATAAAAACACAGAAAACACAAAAATGAAGTAAAATAGAATAAAATATGTAAGCTAAGAGCTTAACACATGTAAATTAAGGGGCTTAAATATGAATATTTAACCACTTGTCATGTATCTTGCTACATATCCTTGCTTCTTGCTACCCCAAGAAATAGTTGCGCCTGCAAAAATGAACAAATGTCCCGAAGTAGAATTTTCATCATTTTTGTCTCCTTTGAAATCTACATCTGAGTCACCAATTACCTTAAGCATGTCATCTTGATATATTAATTTAAGGCGCAAGGTACCCCTCAAGTACTTCAATATTCTTTTAATTGCTTCCCAATGATTTGAGCTAGGATTACCTTGGTATTTACTGACCTATACCAAGTTTGGTCAAGTACACAACATAGCAAACATCCAACTTCCAAATGCTTGAGCATACGGTACTTTTAAAAATTTTGTCCCTCTCCAAGACACTAGTCTTTAGACAATCTTTTCCCATAACCAAAGGGTGTTGGTGCTGGATTGCAATTCTGCATTCCAAATTTCTTAAGGACTTTGAGCAAATACTTTTCTTGATTTATGCTCAATGTTCTAGATTTTCTATCTCTTAGGATTTGTATTCCTAGTACATATGATGTTTTGACCATATCTTTAATCTCAAATCTATTACTTAGTTCCGACTAGATTTTATTTAACATTTCAATCTCATTTCCAGTAAGTAGAATTTCAACTACATATAATGAAAATATGGAAAACTATTCCTACCTCTATAGGTATAAACACAATTATCTAGCTTATTCGGGACAAAACCAAGTTGCAATATTACCCCATGAAATTTGTGATACCACTGTCTAAATGATTGTTTCAAACCATACAGTGACTTCTTCAATTTATAAACTTTATTTTCTTGACTTTCTACCTAAAATCCCTTAGGCTAGTCCATATAAATATTCTCCCTCAACTTTATATTGAGGAACACAATCTTGACATCCATTTGAAATAGTTCTAAGTCCAGAATCATTATGATTGATGCAAATTGTTCGACCAGAGAATATGTCTTCTGAATGTCTATTCTTAACTTTTGTGTAAAACCTTTGACAATTAACTGGTCCTTGAATTTGATTGAATTAATGGTGTTTATAAAGATTAAAACACAAAAAATCAATTGAAACTTTTAGATTTTGTTTGGATATATAGAAAATCGGATTCAAGACATGAAAAACGCGATGAACTCATTCCATTAAAATTAGGTTTTGGGCAGTATTAATTCTTAATTGATTGGCTCAGTGTACAAGATGGCACAATTAATGAAGTTGTTTAATGTTACAATGATGCAAGCATATGTGGTGGGTTCAATTCATGTTCATCATACTTTGATAAAATTCAATTCTAGTTGTAAGCGTGCATCATGAATTAGAACATTTTCTTTTGATTAGCAATGTGTTGAATTAATGCAATAATTGTTTATGTCCATTCCATGCTAAGTCGATTACAAATCCAAGACAACTCAAATCAATTTGAATACCAAAATTAAGGTAAAATCTATTAAAATAATTAGATTTGCTATTTGGGTTGAGTTTGGATTTCAAGCACTGCTGGAGTTTCTTTTCGTTAATGGACATAAATAATTCCTAGTTAACTATACGCGTAAATTTTTTGTGCTTCCATTTTCTTTTGATTTTAGAAGTTTTATTTGATCTTCAAATTAAACTAAAACCATTATTAAATTAAATATAAAATTATTAACGATGTAATTAATATGAAATATGATCTTAGAGACAATAATTTCCCACGTCTTTATACTTTAGATCATGCTATGGAATTTTTTTGTGAGTAAGATAAAGTATATCCCGTTATGAGAGAGTTTTATGAGTCTAGTTGCATTGTAGTCATTAAAGTGGCATTTTCAATTAGATTTTATGAAATTTCGATTTCATATGTTTTAAGGATGTTTTTGACTCAAGTATGCATTCATTCACCTAAAAGTGGTGATTGCGTATTAGACTTAGAGGATTACACATGAAAGTACATAGTTGGGAAGTGACTTGTCCTAGTGGTCTATTTACCCAAAGGTGATAGTCTTGTGAAGGTAGGAATAGATTCTCATGGCCACTTTTTATGTGTGGGTTTTTAGACCACATGTCATGTATTCAGTCCAAAGGTGTTTCTTGATAAAGAGTTTGGAAGCTCGATTAATGTACTCATTTATGGTTTTGGAGAATGTTATTACATCGCATTTTGCTAATAAATTACATTGTTTAATTTTACAGTCACATTTTCTGACATAAATAACATTGTTACCATTGAGCTTCCGACTGGCTTGAATTTCAAGATATTGAAGTATAATGTGGAGTTTGCCATAAAAATGATAGATGTAGATGTTGTATTAACCACTAATAAGCCTGCAGAACTCACTATCACGAGTACTGAGGAAGAGGAACAATTTTATGCCGCATGTACCAAATCCAATTGTGTGTTCCTGGCCTCAATGAAAAGATTTATTCTAGACCACTTGAAGAGTAGTCTTCTAGTTAATGCTACGACAAAGAAATTCATGACTGCTGTAGGGAATAGATACAAAATGTCTTTAAATACTGAAATTAGGACTTTTCTACGAGAGTTATTCTCCAGGAGGTATGACAGAGTGGAAGGGGTTAGAGAGTACATCCTTAAGATGGTCCATTGTCAAACCAAGCTAATTGAACTTAGTGTTAACCTACTTGAACCTTGCATTGTTCACTAAGCCTTAAACACTTTACCTCCCGAGTTTAGTTTGTTGAAAACCACCTACAACTCCCAAGATTAGGCTTAGAAAGCCAATGACCTCATTACCAAATGTGTGACTGGGGATGAAAAGCTTAAGAGTAAAAAGAACTAAACAGCCTTGATGGTCATTAGAACTAATAAGAAAAGCAATAAACCTAAGCCTGTTGCTCTTAAATCTATTGAAGAAAATAAAACTGGTCATATTAGTGGTGTAAAGGGTCTTATAGGTGCTAATTTCAAGAAAGAATGAAAGTATTTCTTATGTAAGAGAAAGGGTCACACGAAAAAGGAATGCAAGGAATTTAAATCTTGGGTAGAAAAATGTAAAGGCGAAGGTAATTCTTTGGCTTTTGTATTACATGAATCCTATTTAACTGAATCCCCATCCAATTCTTGATGGCTTGACAGTGGCGCAACTAATCATGTTGCTTTTACATTTCATGGGTTCATAAGCAAGAGGTAACCAAATAAAGGAGATTCCAAGCTACCAGTAGGTAACAACGAAGAAGTGGACCTACGTAAGTAATTTCGGTCGAATAGTATTTGGCAACTCAAAACAGGTCTTAGTCGTAACACTAATCTGTGCTAAGCTACCCTAGCCGTCAATGATTGCCCCTCCGGTGGTGGCAGCTTCTTAGTCGTCACCTCTTTTTCCAAAATCATTTGCTACTACTGGAGACTCTTCTTCTCAATCGAAATCTCTTTCCCTCCATTATCTCCCTCCCTTATCAGACTCCTCAAAGCCGCCTTCCTTTCATGATGGTCTCCCAACTGTGGAGTTTTCACTATTAGAGATCCAAGCTTCAAAAAAAATCTTCGAGTTCTGTCTCGTTGGTAAGTTTTCAAAAGGTCATCCTCTGATCAATACAATCATGAATCATGTCCTTTCTTCTTGGGGACTAGCTAACTCGCCGATAGTCGGTCTTCTTGATCCCAAGCATGTGTTAATTCGACTTTTTTCAAGAGAAGAATTTGCAAAGGCGTGGTCCATTGAAACCCATATTATTGACACATCCCCTTTCAGATTATTCAAATGGGATGCTCAATTTAATTCGGCTGGAGAATCCAAGCAAGCAACCGTGTGGGTGCGCCTGCCTAAGGTTCCTTTAGCTTTCTTCCCATCATATTTTCTTAAGGAGATTGTGGGTTTCTTTGGAACGTTTCTTAGAACAGATGATCGTATAACCCAAGCTTCTCATCCCATTCATACTAGGGTTTGCGTGGAGGTAAATACCACTCAACCTATACCCTCTCATGTTTGGATATTTATTGTTACGAATATATAGAAGGATTTTTGGCAATCAATTTAAGTGGAAAGCAAGCCTATTTTTTACTCTCACTGTCATCTCTAAGATCATTCTAAGGAGCCGTAAAGCGCAAAATATCCCAGCTGCAAAGCCTAAATCTAACTTAACAAAAACAGCTCCTATTCAAAACCCTAAAGTAAATCCTCCCAGGATGTTTGACAAAACCCTGGATGCTTCAGCCTCCCTTCCTAATTCTGGCCCTGAACAGGTTAAGCTTCCTCCAGTTGTGGATCCCAAAGGCAAAGCTCCTGTCAAACATCCCACGAAAATCAAGTAAGTTAAAGGCCGAATTCACTATGGTGATGATGAACAATACTATTTGCAGTAATGCAAAGCTCTTGTGGTGATGATGAGGAAGAAGTTGTATCAGATACATATTCGGGTGAGATAAAATTTTTAGCCTCACACAATCCTTTTAAAGTCCTTGCGCAAGACGTTCCTGAAGCCATTGATTCTGATAAGACAAATTATAGTGTTTGTCAATCTGGCACAAAACAGGTAGCATACATAGAGGTAGTGTATCCAAATTCTTCAAAGAATTTACAACCTGACAACCAGTTTACAGAAGACGTATTTCAAGAGAACATGGTCCAAGGAATAGTCCGATCGGCCTCAACAGGAGATTTGGATAGCGCAAACAATGCTGAAGTGATTATTTTCTGTAGTTCATCGAAGAAAAATAAAGGCAAGAAACAACTAGTTAACATTGAGAAGCCAATCACTAGATCTCAAATAACATCACAATGCCTCATTTCTTCAATTTGATCATGTTTAACGGCTTGATGTGGAATATTAGAGGCTATTAAAATCCAAAAAAAAAAAAAAATCAGTTATCTTCGAAATTTGATAGTCTCCAAAAAACCTGATCTTCTTGTTCTCTTATAGTCAAAACAAGATGGTGTACACATTTATTCCTTCGCTCTGTCGTCTTCATTTTGCAAGCAACTTTCAAGGAAACCCAGATAATAATCACATATGGTTATTTTGGACTAACCAGCTGGCGGTTAAAGTGATTAAGGAACATCCTCAGGCCATTACATGTGAAGTTAATTTTATTAGACTAAATGTTTTTTTGTCTATTTACAGCCATTTATGCAAAATGTACTCGGCAAGAAAGGTGGTCCTTACGGGATGAACTTGTTATAGCTTCTTCAATGACTAATTTACCATGGTTAGTGGGAGGCGACATTAATGTTGTTTCTTCCAGCAAGGAAATGTTATGAGGATGTGCTCCTGATTCTTGCAAATGTGGACGGATCGTGATCATTTTCTTCCCTTTGTGGAATCTTATTGGATCAGTTGTGGTAGTAATTTTTGCCAAAGACTCAAAGCCATGAGCAGATTGTTAACAAAATGGAATTGAGAGGTCTTTGGGGACCTCAAAATGCAGATTATGGAAGCGCATCTTGCTGTCCAACAAACTGAATAAAAATTAGTTCGGTTAAGATCAGAGGCATGCCACGCAGATTTAGATGAAGTGAATGCAAGGCTCTCGTTTTCTTTTAAGGGAGAAAATTTTGTTGAAGGAAAAATCCAGGGTTCAGTGGCTCAGAGAGGGAGATCGTAACTCAAAATTTTTTCATTCTTGTATAAAAGAAAGGCAGTTTCGCCCCCTTTCAAGCTTTTGCTTGCTAATGGTACTTGTACTTCGGATATGAATTTAATCAGTAAGGAGGCTATTCGGCATTTTACAGGTATTTTTACATCTGAACTTATTTCTCCACGCAGTACTCTTGTAGATTGTATACCTTCCCTCATAAAAATTCAAGATAACGAGATGTTATCTGCACTTCCTGATGAGGATGAAATTTAGAAGGTAGTTTTTGCTTTAAACTCTGATAGTGCTCCAGGTCCAGATGGATTACTCTACACTTCATGTTGGTCAATCATTAAAGCAGATGTGATCAGTTTAGTTCAATCCTTTTTCTAGGGTATGCCTTTGCTGAAAGCAATTACTTCTACTAATCTTCTACTACTGCCCAAAGTTTGCAATCCATTGTCCTTCACAAAACTTAGACCGATCAATTTATGTAATTTTAACTACAAAATTATAGCTGAAGTTCTTAATGACAGGTTGTTCAGTTTATTACCTGAACTTATCTCCCCGGAACAATCTGGCTTTATAAAAGGACGGGGTATTGAAGAATCTATTGCTTTGGCCTCGGAACTAGTAGTGGACATCGACAAAAAAGCCTTTGGGAGTAATATCATTTTGAAGATAGATATGGCAAAAGTGTATGATCATATGGAGTGGAGCTTTTTGTTGCAAGTGCTTCGGAAATTTGATTTTTCAGATGTGTGGTATGATTTGATTTATAGAAGCCTTTCTAACTATTGGTACATTTTACAACTGAATGGGGAATCATTTGGAATTTTTACTTCTTCCAGAGGATTTAGGCAAGGTGATCCTTTGTCACCCTCATTGTTTATTTTGGCCCAATATGTTTCAAGTCACAATATTAATAAGGCTATAGCTGAAAATGTTTTACCGTATCAGATTTCGGGAGGCTCAAAGTATGTTTAACATCTCCTCTTTGCGGATCATATATTAATATTCACAAATGGCAGCAAAAATTCTTTACAAGAGTTTATCCAATTTTTTATGGTGTATCAACAGGAAAGTGGTAAGCAGATTAATGTTAATAAAAGCACATTTATTTTGTCTCCCAAAATTTCTCACAACCGAAGAAACTTGATTCGTACTTGGACTGGTTTTCAACAAGCTCAGCTTCTAATCAGATATTTGGGGCCGCCATTATTCAAGGGTAAAGCTCGAATGGCATATTTTGAGTATTTATTCACTAAGGTTAGACAACGGCTCGAAGGGTGGAAGGATAAATTGCTTTCTTTTGGAGGTAAAATTACCTTGATTAAATCAGTGCTAACGACGATTCCTATACACTATTTAGCTGCATTACGACTTTCCAAATCTCTGATCAATAAAATGGAGTTGTTACAGCACCTTTTTGTTTCTAGTGAGGTAGCTCAACATGGTCCTATTTTGGCATACTTCTGAATATTACCCTTCGAGTTAGTACTATAGCAGGTTTATTCCAATTCTGGTATTCTCAAGCCAGTTCTTCCTTTGGTGTAGCGAGATTTCTAGCTTTTAATGTTGGCTGTTGGTAAATATGAAAGGCCCGTAACACTTACCGCCATCATTCTATCCCTCTTTCGCCTCAACAAATTATTAACTAGAATGGTTCTTTCAAGGCCTTTATTCCTTTTCTTCCTGTTGACTTCCACGTTTCCTTGACAATGTTAGCTTTAAATTTCCTAATCTTGCAATCACGATTATATAGAGGTACTTGGGTGAAACGATTGCCCTTCCATCGAGATGTTTAAAATTAAACATAGACGGTTTGAGTCATGGGGGTTTGTGTTCAAGAGGTGGTCTGAAAAGAGATTACTCAGGAGCTGTTATTATAACTTTCTCTTATATTTTTTAGAAGGATCTAGCTTGGAAGGGGAGGTCAAAGCTCGTTTAACGGGTCTTCAAATTTTTCGGAGTAGAAATATTGGTATCCCCGTGACAGAAGAAGAAGAAGAAGAAATGGACGTAGAGAACATTGGAGTAGTAGTTTTGAATCTAGATTTTGGATTTAAATTACTTTTGAGAAATACATTTGATATACTGTCATTTAGGTGGAATTTAGTTTCTATTTCAGTTTTAGACAAAATTGGTTATGTTTTTGACATTAAAGATTCTATGGTTAATTTTATCTTTGATTCAAAAGTTGTTGGTTGTTGCACTTTGTCTTATGCTTATATAGATTGTGTTTGGATCCAAATGAAATTTATACTTCTTAAAATGTTGAAAAAGTTATTGCCAAAAAACTTCTCATAAAGGAAAAATATTTTATGCTGTGGGATAAAAGGTTTTGCCACATCTTTAGGGAAAAAGTAGAAAGGTTGATGAAAGACGACATCCTACCTACTCTTGACTTCAATGACATAGAGGCATGTGTTGATTGTTGTAGAGGCAAACTAACCAAGAAAGAAAAAGAATACATCTCATAGTTCGAACCTTTTAGAAATTGTCCACACTGACATTGGCAGACTATATTCAACCACATTATGTAAAAACAAATATTTTATAACTTTCATTGATGATTACTCCCGTTATGGTTATTTGTTCTTAATTAAAGAAAAGTCTGAGGTTATTGACAAGTTCAAGATCTTTAGGACTGAAGTTGAGAAACAAACTGGGAAAGTCATTAAAATAGTTAGGTCTAATTGGGATGAGAGTATTTTGGTAGACCCGACACTACCGGGCAGCATAAAGGTTTGTTTGCCAAATACTTAGAGGACTGTGGAATAGTATGTCAATATACTATGCCAAGTAGTCCCGAACAAAATGGTGTGACCAAAAAGCGAAATCGCACCCTAAAGGACATGATTAGGAGCATGATGAGTAGAACCAATCTACCATATTACCTATGGGGTGGGGCAATTAAATGTGCTTTGTATATCTTAAATAGAGCTCCAAGAAAAATTGTACCTAATGAACCAATAGGAAGCCTAACCTTAACCACCTCCGTGTTTGGGGATGTCTTGTAAAAGTCTGTCTTTATGTTTCCACTGAAATTAAAATGGATCCCAGATCGACTCATTATTTCATAAGGTACCTAGAACATTCAAAAGGTTACATACTCTACTGCCCTACACGAGACACTAGAATTGTTGAATCTCAAACAGGAAAATTCTTGGAGAAAGATGTGGCTAAATAAGAAAGTTACTATGTATATACATAGAGGAAAACATGGAGGATTGGATATCTTTTCCTCTAAGTATATAACATGATTTAGTGATACCTATGGTTACACCTATGTTAGAAAATGAGCAAGTTATGCAACAAGTGCATATAGAGCCTCCGTAAGTATAGAAAGAAATTGTGGATGTACCAGTTAGAAGATATGTTAGGCAAGGAAGCTCACTATCTGATGCAGTACAACAGGAGTGGGATTTCTTAGCCCAAAGAGAGCACCTGAAGGCCCAAAAGCCCATGTAGTTGTGCAATTTTTCGAGAGTTTATGGGTCTTTTCTGCAATTTTTTAATTTTTATGCATTTAGGGTGTTACTTTATAATGCTGGTAACGCCGCTTGACGGCTTGACGGTTTTTTTTTATGATTAATTCTAATTGAGTTTTCTCAATTCTTAATCAATTTCTCGGTATTCTTCGTGAATCAACAAGTTTTGGTATGCAAAATTTTCTTCTTCACCACGTACGCTGCATCAGATTGGTATCAGATTCGGTACGATCCTGCAACATGCCGCCAATGAGACGTGTCAATGATGCCCAGATGGAAGATGTGCTCCGGCGAGAAGAGATCGCACACTTGCGACAGCAAGTGGACCAACTAACCCAACAGTTGGCTGCCCGTCAACAACCACTACCACAACCACAATCCGAGTTCTCTTCGGCGGATGACGATTCTGACCACAGGGAAAACCCTTTTGCTGCCCCTCGTGACCAACCTCAGCCAGTAGATCGACGATGGGAGACTGGTTTCAAGGTTGACATTCTAGAATTCCATGGTGGACTCCAGGCTGACGCATTCCTGGATTGGCTGCATACGGTGGAAGAAGTTCTCAAATTCAAGGAGGTTCCAGATTCTCGTCGTGTTCAATTAATCACTATGAGGTTGCGTGATAGGGCACAAGCACGGTGGCAACAAACAAAGTCAACAAGGGCACGCACCGGCAAATCCAAAATCATCTCTTGGGAAAAATTCAAAAAGCATATACGAGCAGCGTTTTTACCATACAACTATGAGCGTGAACTGTATCAATGCTTTCAACTCCTGCGTCAGGGGACTCGATCTGTCGACCACTATACCGCCGACTTCTACCAATTGCTTGCACGAACGGAGATTGTCGAATCCCCAATTCAACTGGTTTCCCGGTATATTGGTGGTTTGCGACTCCAACTGCAAGACGTGCTTAATATGTTTGACCCGATGACAGTCTCTGAAGCACATCAGAGAGCACTACAGGCTGAGAAACAGTTAGCCCGACGCACGACTGGTGGATTCAAACAGTTTCCTAGTCATGGAGGCAGCTCATCTACCCACCTACGACCAGGACCTGAACGACAGCCACCTGTTCTTCCCCAAAATCATGCTGGTGGTGGCCCTCCACAAGGTCGTTTTGGTGGTGGACTCCGATGCTTTAATTGCGGCGAAACGGGGCACTGACAAGTAGACTGTCATAAGGCGAATCCTAACACTAAGGGACTGTTTGCTAATGATATGGATACCGATACAGACCCCATTTTTGATACCTATGATGATGCAGAAGTTGAAGAGGAGCTTTTAGAAGGTGATATCGGCCCATTATTAATGCTGCGAAGGGCCTTTTTCACTCTCCGTGCCCTGGATGATGATTGGCGTCGCACTAGTCTTTTTTAGTCCACATGCACAATTGGGGGGAAGGTATGCCGCTTTATTATTGATTCTGGTAGTTGTGAGAATGTGTTATCCGAATCGACAGTGGATAAATTGGGTTTGAAAGTAGAACAACACCCTAAACCATACAAGCTCGTTTGGCTTAATAAAGGGAAGGGTATCACTGTCTCCCGTCGTGCCTTGGTTTCATTTTCTATTGGACCTACCTACACTGATGAGATATACTGTGATGTGGTACCCATGGATGCATGTCATTTGTTACTGGGGCGCCCTTAGCAATTTAATCGAGATGTCATTCACCACGGTCGTGCTAATACGCACTCGTTCATGTTTCGTGGGAAGAAGATAGTGTTGCTACCTAGTAAAGATAAAATTGTCTCACCCACTAGCGACAACATCACTCTTTTTTCCAGGGCTTATTTTGAACGTGCCATGGCAGAATCGGGGGTTGTTTATGTGCTTTATACAAAAACTGCCAGCACAATTCCTACTGTACCAGTTGTCGTTCGACTATTACTGGCAGAATTTACCGATGTCTTTCCTGAAGCATTTCCCAACGAATTACCACCATTGCGTGACATTCAACATCAGATTTATTTGATTCCAGGAGTTGTTTTGCCCAACCGACTGCATTACAGGATGAGTCCCAAAGAACATGAGGAATTGCGCCGCCAAGTCGAGGAGTTACTAGCAAAGTGTCACATTCGAGAGAGCCTCAGTCCATGTACTGTACCTGCCCTACTAACCCCCAAAAAGGATGGCACTTGACGTATGTGTGTGGATAGTCGTGTAATTAACAAGATCACGGTACGCTATCGATTTTCTATACCCCGCTTGGATGACTTGCTTGATCAATTAGGGGGTGCAGCGGTGTTCAGCAAGTTAGATCTGAAGAGTGGGTACCATCAGATTCGAATCCGGCATGGTGATGAATGGAAAACGGCATTTAAAACCCGTGAGGGTTTGTATGAGTGGCTAGTGATGCCTTTTGGCCTCTCTAATGCCCTAGCACGTTTATGCGAGTTATGAATCAAGCACTGCGCCCTTTCATTGGTAAATTTCTTGTGGTTTACTTTGATGATATCCTTATTTATAGTGCTAATCCAGAGGTGCATCTCCAACATTTGCGAGAGGTTTTGATGATCCTTCGTAGGGAAAAATTCTATGCTGGAACTAGTAAGTGTGCTTTTATGACAGATACAGTTCAATTTTTGGGTTATACGGTGTCTAAGGATGGACTCGCGGTGGACAATACCAAAGTAGAGGCCATACAGCAGTGGCCACAGCCTAAAACTATTACAGATATGCGGAGTTTTCATGGTCTCGCCTCATTCTACCGCCGTTTCATCCCTCACTTCAGCAGTATCATAGCACCCGTTACTGATTGCATGAAGGGTACTAAGTTCACTTAGACACCCAATGCCGAGGCCGCTTTTCAAGAGATCAAACGGAAACTGACCACAGCACCAATCCTTGTACTTCCTGATTTTGCACAGCTATCTGAACTTCATTGTAATGCTTCCAAAACTGGTATTGGCGCTGTTCTTAGCCAAGGTGGTCGCCCAATCTCCTACTTCAGTGAGAAACTTTCTGGTGCTAAACTCCGTTTCAGCACATACGATGTTGAATTCTACGCGCTTGTTCAAGCTGTGAAGCATTAGCGCCATTATCTCTTTCAGCAGGAATTTGTACTTTTTACGGACCATGACGCCCTTCGACACCTTTCTAGTTAGGACAAAATTTCATCTCGCCATGCCTCTTGGCAATCATACTTGGAGCAATTTACTTTTGTGCTCAAACACAAAGCGGGATCAATGAACCGCATGGCCGATGCTTTGAGTCGCCGTCATAGCCTACTTGTTGAGATACGGATCATGGTTCCTGGTTTTGATTCTTTTCTGGACTTATATACTACGGACCCATTCTTTGCAACAATTCTATTAAAGATCCAGAATGGTGAGAGGACAGATTTTGTGTTGCAAGATGGGTTCCTTTTCCGTGGCCTCCAACTTTGTATTCCGGAAAGTAGCTTACGTTTTAAGATCATCCAGGAATTGCACAATGAGGGCCATGTCGGCTGTGATCGCACCTTGTATATGGTTTCTACTTCTTATTTTTGGCCAACTATGCGAAATAAAATGGGCAGATTCGTTGATCGTTGTCGTGTTTGTCAGTTGGCGAAAGGTACGTCCACTAATACTGGTTTATATATGCCTTTTCCTATACCTAGCCAACCTTGGATAGACGTTAGTATAGACTTTGTGCTTCGTCTTCTGTGCACACAGCGTGGCAGTGATTCCATCTTTGTGGTGGTCGATCGGTTTTCCAAGATGACTCACTTCATCGCTTGTAAGCGTACCACCGATGCTGTTCATGTTGCTCAGTTATATTTTCGGGAGGTTTATCGCTTGCATGGATTGCCTGCCTCCATTGTGTCTGATCGTGATACTCGATTCCTCAGTTATTTCTGGCGGAGTCTTTGGAGATTAGTTAATACTACCCTCAATTTTAGTAGTGCTTACCATCCACAAACTGATGGACAAACAGAAGTGGTCAACCGCTCACTCGGTAATTTATTGCGTAGTTTAGTGGGCGACAATGTGAAGTCCTGGGATCTGAAGCTATCCCAAGCCAAATTTGCTCACAACCATGCTGTCAATCGTAGCACTGGCTATATCTCCTCACTTTACCAAGTCAGGTGCGCACTCATGCGACAGCAGAAGATTTCATCACCCAGCTCCAAGAAGTTCACAAACATACTCAGTCATAATTGATTGCCTCCACTGCAAAATACAAGATGCAGGCAGACAAGAAGCGTAGACCTGTTGACCTTAATGTCAGGGATTATGTCTGGGCTGTCTTAACTAAGGATCGATTTCTCACCCATGAATACAACAAGCTGGCCGCTCGAAAAATAGGCCCAGTGGAGATCGTCGAGAAGATTAATCTGAACGCCTACCGCTTACAGCTTCCTAGTCATATCCACACGTCTGATGTCTTTAATGTTAAGCATCGCATTCTCTACTCTGGTGACAGTTCTTCTGATGATGAGCAGGTTTCTGATTCGAGGGTGAATCTTCTCCACCCAAGAGAGTATGATGCAATACAACAGGAGTGGGATTTCTTAGCCCAAAGAGAGCACCTGAAGGCCCAAAAGCCCCTGTAGTTGTGCAATTTTTTGAGAGTTTATGGGTCTTTTATGCAATTTTTAATTTTTATGCATTTAAGGTTTTACTTTATAATGCTGGTAACGCCGCTTGACGGCTGGACAATTTTTTTTTTATGATTAATTCTAATTGAGTTTTTTCAATTCTTAATCAATTTCTCGGTATTCTTCGTGAATCAATGAGTTTTGATCTGCAAAATTTTCTTCTTCACCACTTACGCTGCATCACTATCCCTCCCGATTATATGGTCTACCTAGGTGAGAGTGATTTTGATATTAGCCATGTAGTAGATCACATGAATTTTTCAAAAGCTGTTTTTGGTTTTCAGTCTGATTTGTGGTGAGAAGCAATGAGAGATGAAATTCATTCTATGGGACATAATAGTGTATGGGAGCTTATACAATTTCTTGAAGGTTGCAAACCCATTGGTTGCAAATGGTTATATAAGACAAAGAAGAATTCCAAAGGGAAAATTGACAGATTCAATGCCAGATTAGTTATTAAAGGATTCACTCAGAGAGAAAATATTTATTACAATGATACTTTTTCTCCTGTTTCCACCTAGGATTCCTTTAGAGTGATAATGACACTAGTAGCTCATTATGATCAGTGGGACTAAGTTCATTTTTCTCATAATGTATGTGGATGATATCTTACTTACTAATAGTGACTTGGGATTGTTGCGAGAGACCAAGCAACTTTTATCTAAGCATTTTGATATGAAGGATCTTAGTAAAACATCTTTTGTTCTTGGGATCGAGATCTATAGGGATAAATCTCATTACATGTTGGATCTTTCTCAAAAGGCTTATATTGAGTATGTCTTGTATAGATTTTTCATGCATAATTGCAAACCTGGGGATGTGCCTGTAGTTAAAGGTGATACTATGAGTTTGGTGTAGTGTCTAAGAAATTAGGTTGAGGAAGAGTCCATGAAGAAGGTATCATATGTGCACTTGGGAGCATAATGTATGTGCAAATTTGTACTAGGTATGATATCACTTTTGGAGTATGTATTCTTGGTCGATATAAGTCTAATCTAGGTCATGATCACTAGACTACTACCAACAAAGTGATGAGGTACCTGAAGAGGACAATGAATTTTAAATTGGTTTATCATAAAGTTGAAAATCTTAAGGTGGTAGGTTATACAGATTAAGAAACTTATTACTTCTTCCGCTATGCACGCTAAGTTTGTAGCATGTTTTGGAGCTGCGACCTAAGCTGTTTGGTTGAAGATTTTTTTTACAAAGTTATCTATGGTTGAGTCCATTGCTAGGCCCATACAATTGTATTGTGATAATATTTTTGCACTTTTGTTCTCTAGGAGTAATAAAAGTATCACAAAGACCAAACATATGGAAGTAAAGAATTTGACAGTTAAGGACTTAGTGAAGAAAGGTGACATGAGAATGGAACATATTGACACAGATGATATGGTTGTCGATCCGTTAACCACTGGACTATACCCTAATGTCTTTAAGAAATATATTGACAATATGGGTTTAGTAGAGTCTTTTGATGTACTTGGTTAGTGGGAGACATTTTTAGCTCTATCTATTTATTCAGTTTTCATATGTATTGACATCTTCTGTGATGTACTCTAAATTATTACATTTACATTATATTATCACTTGCTTTTCATTAAATACAGTTTATATCCTACAGTTTTGATATTTTTGTGTTATTATGCTTGTGAATAATTAAAATTATGGTATGTCATATATGTATGTTAGAAGTCTTAAGACATGTGTCAATGTTAAGCATAAAGGCTTAGGGCATCCATTCATAGTTAAAGCCTAGTGAGTATGTCTCTTGACACATAAAGGTTATCTCGAGATATCGAGTTATTATTGAGACATATGAGTTCAGTATTAGAACCATAAAGATTTTCTCTAAGTATGCTTATGCTACTTTAAGGTAGAGAAAATAATGACCAATAAATAAAATTGGCATATTGAGATCACATAAAGATGCTAATTTTCTTGTCACACTAAATCGATGTTGATAAAGTTGATTGGCTCATGTAACCATGGAAGGTTCTACGTCTCTAAATGATGCAATTATCGCCATGATTCATAATTAAAGGTTTTATTGGACCGGAATGACACTTGGAGTAGTCTCTATACCAATTTCTTTTAAAAATTGTGCGCACATAAAGTTTTATAATTATCTTAGCTGGAGAGTCATTTTAAAATAATAAATTTGTTTTCTAAAACTAACCACAAAAAATGTCGCCCAAGTGAGAAAATTTTGGAATTTTCCTATAAATGTGGGCTTATATTATTTGTGGACTATGGGTTTTTACAAAAAACAGGCTAAGTGATTGGTCTATTGGTAAGACTTAAAGAGAGTTCATATAAAGTGATCTGTTAATTAGACCTAACTCCTTTGTGTGTTAAGTGTGGACTGGATAGTGTGGGTCGTAGTAACCCATTAGGGTTTTGATGAACAACCCCTTGGGATACTATATAAATGTTTATGGTTAGGTCTCTTCCTCCTATTCCAAAGATAACTATATAGTACTTCTATCTCATCAAGAAGCCAGTTAACAAGAGGAAAAATGATGGGAAGTTCAAGCCTATTTTTCTTTCTATTAACCGTTTTAGGATTTGGTGTTCTTGTTTGTGTGCCTTCTTAGAGGATCTTAAATTTCCGCTACGCGATTCATCATGGAGTCCAAACCAGATATGCCATAAAGTTGATCAATTAATCGTGTTATTAGGTGTTCTACAATCCTGTTATGGATGATCTTTGGGATGAATTGTTTTATGACATTTTTTACAAGTATCCCTTTAATTCACTCCAAAACTTTTTTCTAGAAGGTTTGAAGTGGTTTATACTAACTTTTTTTTTTAAAATCAATTTCTTAAAATTGAAAGAATATGGATAGAAGATATTGTTACTACTTACCCCTATATAAAAGATCAAAACAAGGGGAAGTAAACATCCAAACATCTCATTTCTCTACTCTATTTTCTATCCATACCTTCTCCTTTCGTCTTCCTTCAAACTCATTTATTCTACTGTAAGTACTTTCTATTTGTACCTTGTGCTTTACTTTCCTTACAAATATTATTTATAACATGCTCACATAACATAATACTCGTCTCATCAGTTATTTTGGTTCAAATACCAACAAGGAATATATTGTCGATATTTGGGTAAATCAACTTGCTTAAATCTCTTCCAATATTTTGATCAGATTTAAATAAGTTGATTTAAGTTTACTTTAATTTGACTCCACACAATACCATTTTATTTTGGTTTAAAAAAATTAATTTTTTATTTAATTGATGCTTATCATAATGTAATAGTTTTCTATTTGATTATTTGTTTTTCTAATGATATTAGGAAAACTTTTTTTTATATATAAAAAGATTTTAGAGTAGATTTGATGCATACTCAAAAATCTAATATATATTGTAAATAAAAAGAATTTACTACTAAATTTAAGTTTAAAACTTTAAATGCATTAAGCTTTGGGTTGTCAGTTTTCGATCACACTTAGATATTTATAATAATACTTCATAAATTAGAGGGCTTTGCAACATTTAGTGGATTGGACCGGTGCATTTGATCCCTATATTTAAATCAATTAACTCACAGGCTTACTCGTAATTTCATGTGCTAAAAAATTAGAAAAATCAAAAGGAAGTGAACATACCTATTAAACCGGGAATCCGTTTAACTTGCAATTGATGCGTAATCTCACGGGCCAGATTGGTTACAGATAATTTTCAACAGGTCAACAGGTTTTCAAATTTAAGATATATACTCTTATTAGCAAATGCGGGCTGCGAGTCAAACAATTACGGGCCCAAATTTTTGTAACTTGAAATTTCATTGCTTGTATATTTACAAATTGTAAAGAAGTGTTGAGTTATTGAAACTGAATCCTCATGTCAATATTAATCCTTAGCAAGGTTGGAGAAATTAGGGTAAGTTAAAATAATTGTTGTAACGTTATTTTATTGAAATTTTTTTTTTTTACAGAATTACATGCATTTTTATTTTTTTTCTTTTAATAACTAGATAAATTTGAAAAATTGAAAGAACGAATTTCTTTTACTATCGGCTATCCGATTGTATGATTGTATTATCCTATTGTATCATGCAAAGCCATCGGTCTTTCGTTATAAGACCATGCTTAGGACTAGGGGTGAGCATGGAATCCGGTTGATCCGCGAACCCGACTCAAACCGATATAATGGATCGGGTTGTATCTTTTTAGAGATTGGGTTGGGTTAGGTTGAAAATATTTTGAACCCGTTGGGTTGGGTTGGGTCATGAGTTCAAAATTTTTAACTCGACCCAAACCAGTAACCCAATCAAATATGTAATTACATATTTCATATTTATTGAATATAAAATAGTGTATAAATAATTATAGTACAATTATAAAATATATAATCATAAAATGTCCATTCTAATTACTACTAGTGTGTAAAATTATATGAGGCAGATACTCCAATGTCCAAACAAGTCTCATACTTTCCAATTACCTAGATTTTAGTTTCAAATTTATATTGGAAACAAATACTGATTTCGAGTTATGAAATAGTTTTCATAATTATTCTTAAGCATAACTTCAATCAGAATAAATTGATGCACAATTAACTTATGCTAACAAAATTTTGATTCTCGTACCGTTGTAACTATAAAATAAACATAGAAATTAGCACTCTAACCTACAAGATTCCAATCAAGATCAATGTATGTAGATGAACTTATATTCCAAAAAAATGTACCATAATGTTGATGGAAGAAATGTTGAAGGTATGATAAAGCTTAGTAATACCAACTTGTTGGAAGTCTTTCATGCAAACATTATTAAACCATTCAATTTACCTCTTTATGACATTTTAAGGGCCTCTATATCGCTTCGAAGTGCATTAAAGCATAGTCTAAAAATTAGACTGATTAGTGAGAAAGTACTAGCACAGCCAACAAATACTGAGTTACTAAAATATATTATTAGCAACTGTGAAGAAATCCATATTTCTTTCGTAATTGAAAGTCTTTTAAAGTAAGTTAAATTCGTGTCAACTAAAACAGTTCCTAGCGCAATATTCAGATGAAGATTGTGTTTTTCAATATAACGATGAATCTATATTCTAACATCAAGTGGTCCAAGTTGTGAGCATACAAATAAGCAGTTGCCCATGGTCACTTCATTAGACTTTATATTACTCGCTTGTGATGAAACAATGCCAAAACATCCTTACCAAGTTTGACTTCAATGTAGCCTCCAATTATGGCATTCCATAGCACAACATTCTTCTCTTGCATGTCATCAAAAAACTTCTTAGTAGTATCCAAAAAACCAAATTTAACATAGCCTACAACCATTATAGTTCATGAGACAATTGTTATCTTTTCTATGTTATCAAATATTCTTTGTGCTCTCAGACACACATATTTTACTTGTAATATGAATGGATTTAGTTTTGGATTTAATAGAATATTTTTTTGGGTGATATAATATGTATGATTTAATTATTTAGTAAAAAAAATATATCAACCCGATGACCCAAACCGATCCAAATAAATTAGAATGAGTTGAGGTGAGTTGAGGTTGGATGGGTTCATGGGTTGGGTTGGGTTGAGATTTTTTCAACCTAGTATGAATGGATTGGGTTGAAATTTTAGGGTAACTCGACTCAAACCGACTCATACTCACCTCTACTTAGGACATTACGTTCGTATCGTGAAAAAAAAAACATTATAAAGAAAAGTAGATGATAGGAATTGAAATTAAAATTTGTATTTGGAGTTTTTTATGCCATTTAAATGAATTAATGCATGTAATTGGCATATAATTATAGCTTCATTGAGAAAAATTGCATACATTTATACAAGTAAATGAATAATCCGTGAAAATTAAAATGAAATCGTATTAAAGATGCAGGAGAGTACTATACTATAGGATTTACTGCCGACCAGTACTATACATATTAGGTACCTTACTGTCTTTGCGTAGAAGCCTCCCCACTTTCTTTCTTCATGATCAAAACAAGCAAAGGTGTCTCTATATATATATATATACAAATAAATAAATAATTAATTAAGTTGAACCTTCAAACTCAAGTCAACTGGTCTAGGCAAGCGTGGTCCCGTGGAGCAAGTCAAATTTTTGTTTGGATTGAATATAAAATTTTATTTTTATATTATATTTAAAATTTTATTGATGATGTAAGTAATAATTGTATAAATATTTTCAATTAAATTCTAAAACATTAACAATAAAGTTTTTATCCAATATGAAAATAAAATTTCACACTCGATATGTGTAAGTATTTTCATGGTATTCACTTGACCCCACGATCCAATAACACAATGACATGCCAGCATCTGCGGCATTCTCGCAGATAATTAATTCTCAAATTTACATTGACCTGATTTTTCTCCCTTTATGCTAGGTGGTCTTAGTCTCTCTCCCTTTAGACTTGGTGGTCTTAGTCTCCCTCTTTATAATGCCGTGATGCAACAAACCTTAAACCTGAATTATCTTCCCTTAGGTTTTATGTTCATAATTTCATATATTGTTCAGTCTTTTTCTTGGCTCAACTCTGTTTAATGCCATGGCAAGGTTTCTACCGATCCTTCCCATGCAAAACCCTTCTTTTTTACCATTACCCATTACCTTTTTCTTTCTCCTAATTGGAGTCCTCTCTGTTTTTTCAATCATAAAGTTCTTATGTGCTTCACACAAAACGAACAAAAAGGAAGGACGCACCGTTGATTCGAGTGAGAAAAAGCTTCTTTCAAAATTAAATAGCAATATTAGTAGCAAAGCCCATTTGATGGTGAAGATGATTTCTTGGAGGAAGGACGTTAAAGCAGAAGAAGATGACGAGGAAGCTCTTTGGAGGAAGAACATCATGATGGGAGAACGCTGTCGTCCTTTGGATTTTTCCGGGAAAATTGTCTATGATTCTGAAGGAAATCTTCTACCTGAATCTGATTCAGCTCATCATCAAGACCAAAGTAAGAAAATTAATGTTCCTTCAGAGAAGTCTTGAGTCTACTTCTTGGTGAACCAAATGTTTTGTGATATATTTTTCTTCTGTTTTCCATTTATTCTGTTTCGTGTGGAAAATTTCAACAAACTGGGATATTAGAGTTGTTGATGATCTAGACTCCCATGTTCAATCCATTATTCCATTACGTTTCTCAAATTTACCGATTTCGAGTCAACTGCAAGTCAATTAATCAACGGTTAGCTATTGAGGAATAGGCGAATAGCTCAAATCTTGTTTATCGTATCACCTATCTTATCTTAACCACTTTTCTTATTTTACCTTTTTTTTTTTTTTTTTTTAGTTTGATGGGATACATCCCAATTTCAAATTTAAATATCTGCATAACTGTTATATTTATTTTTGCAAGTTACTTTATATAAATTTATTTGTTGGAAATTGAATAATCTTCTTTGGATATCTCCATATATAGTTTAATTTTTGAATTTTGATATCTTCATAATTGCTATATTTATTTTTTCAAATAGAAAAATTTACAAAAATCCACATAGGACAATTTTCATATAGTATAGTATAAAGATGTGTAACTACTACGAATTAAGAGAATTAAAGAATTCAGTATTTTATCTAATGTTTGTTTGTATGTAATTAATGTTTGGAATTGATGTGTAATTATTGTTATTTTCAACCCTAACTATTAAAAATGTATGAGTTTACTTTAATTTCAATTCTAAATTCGTACTTACTAAACACCAATAGCATTGAAACAATGAGAAATGAGGGGCATGTATATTTGGATCTAAATCATGGAAATTGAAAAACTTGAAAACTATTGCAAATGGTGAGTTACATAAAGAGCTGCTACTAAGAGAAATAAAAAGGCCTTTGATCAAGCGACAATGACAGAGTTATGACTTGGTTTTTTCATACGCTTGGAGATCGTTACATGAAAAGATTAAAGTAGTGTTTGTTTGTATTTAATAGACCATTTAATGATATCATATCAATCATATGTGATGTTATTAAGTTCGTTTGTTTTTCATTTTTTAATGACATTTAATAAGTTTGATCGAATTAAACCTAAAATTGTATCTTAATAGTATCTGAATGGTATTTTGGATAAAAATACCCTCACTATATTATCATAATGTCACAAATAATCTCTACCATAATTTATGTATTTTCTCATCACCAAAACCCATATCTTCTTTTTCTTTCTAAACCCTCCATCTGCCACTCCATCTCGCATCTCTCCCACTCCTACGGTGCCTCCATTGGCTCAAGTCCCGTCACATGCTCCGTGTAAGAAGAAGGTCAAGGCTCCAGCGGTTGTCGCTGTTGGCTTCTAGTTCACTAGCTCCCCCTACCGAGGCTCTCAAGCCCAGCCTCCCATCAATCTCTTATGGTCTGTCAGGCTAGACCGATCAGATTCCTAAATCATTTTCTTTATCTATCTGCAACTTCCTCAAAAGGAATTGAAGATGTGAAGATAATCGACATTGCTGAGATCTTTTTTTCCTTTATGTATTTGTTTTTTGTCATGCATTTTTAATTTAATTTGGAGTTGAAGGTAATCAACCTCATAACGGTTTAAATTTTCAGATTGCATCTTAACTTTTATAACAACGTTGATGCGTTTGATTGATTTTGTGGAATCAAAATAAAGTTTTCCTTCAATTTGTTCCTACTTTAGCATATGCAAATGTTGCATCTTTCCTTATTCTCTAAAATGTGGGGTTGATGATAATAACACCATGCTGAGATCCTATAACCTTCTAAATTGTAAAACAAGTAAAAAAATGTTTCCTTTGATGTAATTTGGGTTGAGCTATTGTTTGGTAGACTTTTTCTGTTTTCAAGAACCATAAATTAGATCAAAAAAAAAAAAAAACCTTTTAAGAAGAATAAAAAATTGAAGAATTTCATCTCAAATTCTAGCGCTCCACAGATATTTTACTAATTTCATCTTTCCAGTTGCAAGGTTCTAGTTTGCATCTTTTGTTCGGATATCAGGTCCGTAGGTGCTTCTTTAATTTATGTGTCCTAGATCAATAGGCAAAAGTTTTTCGAACTCTTGTTCTCCTCAAGTAAGAATTTCAGATAGTCTTTTGTAATCTGGTTGGAGGAATTTATTTTAAATTTTTATTTAATTTTATTGACCATTTAAGCATTAAATTAATAATATATATTATTAATTCAGATTATTTTTATATTTAAATTTGTTATTTAAAGAAATTGAGATTATAACTCAATATATTAAAAAAAAGGTAATTGAGAATATTTTTGTGATGAAACGTGCAAACTTTGTTTAAATCAGTTGACTATTATTTACAACGAACAAATATGTTCATAACAATTAAAAAAGTTAAAAAATAAAAAATACATATATTTAAATATTTCAATCAGTTCATACAATATTTAATACTTATCATTTAAAAAATCAAACACTACTTAAATTTGTTATTAAAAAAAAACCATAGTCAACAAAGAAGAAATACGTTTTGTTAATAGACTTTAATTATTATAAATCAAATTCCATGGTACAAATTGATCGAGTGATCACAAAGATAAAAAATTTTTAGTAATTCTTCTTAAATTATATTGATAATTTGTTAATCAAATTTGTAGTTGGTTACATGCTTTTTCCGGATAGAAATTTTGGTAATCAAGCGATTAAGGTTTAAACGACAATAAATCCAAAAAACACATAATTGACTCGTTGTGTGATTGATCAAAGTCTTTCCAAAAGCAGTTTTTCTGCTTAAGCAAACTGCTACAATGATTCCATAACTGCCACCAACCCAATCTTGTGACACGTGTCCCATGCTTCTCCATTCTCATTGTGCGATTCCCACATGGCTTCAGGGTCAGATTTTAACTTGGTCAGGGTCCTAACGGTACTCAACAGTGTAAACCGAAACATTTCTTTTGGGGCACTAGCTAGGATTTATAAGATTTTGATTTATTAAGATCTTTACTCCAGTGGAAGGATTTAATCGTCAACGATAATATAAAAAGCTTTATGACACATGAGGCAATTGGAAGTAGGGCAGTACGTATAGGAACAGCTGCAACAGCTGTGATGTATGAGAAAATTCTCGATCCCTGACACGATACGTGACGTTTGTCAAGAGCAAAACGATAAATTTATAGATAAAGTTTCTCATCTTGTGATGTGATGGAACTTGAAAATTTTTAAGAAAAAAAAAGTAATTTCACGATTCAAATAAAATATCCAATCAAATGGTTACATTTGGGAAAAAGCATAATAATAATTCCATACCAATGTTCTAATACTACTATGACTCTCCAGCTTATGGATAAACCAAAGGGAATCTCATTCCTATCACGATTCTCAGTAATCAATCACTCTCCTAATCAGAATCTGCTCAGAAACACTATATAAGGGGATATCAAAAGGTGCATTCAACTCTTAATCACAGCCCTACAATTTTCTTTAGCTTTCCTTTTACTCAAAAGCCTTATTCTAATTTAGGCATCGAAGAGTCCTCCCGGAGACACAACCCCTCCAGTCCTCTAGCAACTTTTAGGTTTTCTCCTCGTTTCGTGTATGTAGGTATCGCATTCCGTCTATTCGACTACTTGGCAGATTTTCAGCATCAACAGATTGACATTGTCTGTGGGAACTTCTTAACTTTGTGAGGTACAAAGAACTCATCTGTTACAATACCGCCTAAGAACCTTGCCAAGAATACTGTCAGTACCAGTTTAGTAGCCACACTAGCGTCCACTTGCAGCAAACGATCAGGTTCACGGCTCATTGTCATTTCAAAACATAACATCTCTGATTAGAACAATAATGAACCATTTGATGGACGAACAAGTCATGAACAACCTCCTTAACTCGACCCGGTAGATCCTGGTGTCCAAGAGAATTTGGAGCCACTTTCAGTACCAAACCCAACTACTCTAGTAACTCAAGAGTAATTCTTGGAAATTACCCAACTCGTTACAAATCTAGCTGCTAGACTCGGAGGGCAGGCTCGTCCTCCAACACCTCCACCTCTACCTTACCGAAGCCCTCGGCCAACAAGGCGAACTGATCTCAACAAATTGGCTAGCATCCACTCTACCATCGGGTCTTCTCCTCATCCTAGGGCTAAGTCCCAAGATTTCTCCACCTCCAAGCCCTCTCTTGAGACTAAGTCTCGAAGTTTCTAAATCTCCAAGAACTACACCAACCTGGACAGAAAATTGGAAGAGATGGGCAAGAGGATAGGAGATGCGTTTAAGGGAAGGAACACAAACATCCTAGACGAACTTAACTCTTAAGCTCCGCCTTTTATGAAAGAGATCATCAAGATCCTCTCACTCCGCATTTCTGAATACCAATTATAAAGGCCTATGATGGCTCCACGGATCCCATGGACCATCTATAGCTTTACAAAACCACTATAATGTTGCACTGCCATCCTAATACTGTTATGTGCCAAGCCTTTCCTCTGACACTTAAGAAGACTGTAAACACCTGGTACTCACACCTGAAGCCCGGAAGCATTAACTCTTTCAAGGAGCTCAGTCATGCTTTTACAACACACTTCCTCAGCAACAAAAGACCCTGAAAGACCTCAAAAAGTTTCTTTAGTATTATTCGGCGCAAGGGAGAGAAACTCCAAGAATATTTTACGGTTTAACATTGCTTACTGGGAGATTCTGGACCTTGATCCGACAGTACAAACCTTGGTAAACAAGAACAGACTCAGGTCGGGGTCTTTTAGCTCCCAACTTACTACACACTTGCCAAAGGATATGAACAACATCCTTGCTCGGGCTGAAGAGTTCATGATTGCCGAGCACGATCAGGTTTTCAAAGGGAAAGAGAATGAGGAACAAAGAAAAAGGAAAGCGAAACCAATGAGCCGAAGGACAGTACGACAAAAAGCCCTATCAAGAGGGCAAGGGAAAGACCACCCCTATCCTTGAAAGCTTTACCCCACTTAATGTCTCCAAGACAGACATACTCATGCATGTTCAGGACCAGGACATTCTTTGTTGGCCTTTGAAGCCACTCTACCCCAATAAGAACAAAAATAAGACCAAGTGGTGCCACTTCCACAGAGATTATGAGCATGACACCGAGGAGTGTCAAGCTCTCAAAAACCAGATTGAATTCCTCATCCATAAAGGATATATAAAGGAATACATTGGCTTTGTCAGTCCTGGATTGATGAAGATCATCCCCGACAAAGCCCCAGACGACCGTATAGGAAGGCCACCAAATAATCGAGTCATGATCGAAGAAATCGCCAAAGCCCTAAGCGCAGTCCTAAGTGAAGCCCTAAGCCAAGTCCAAGGAGACACAATAAAAATGATAGAAACCCCCAGAGTGACCAAGGTCACACAACCATAGTTACATGAACTATCAAAATGATCTTTATAGGACCAGTGATAGGGGGTAGTCCTCCCATGCAATGAGAGCCTATGCTCGATCAGTGGCATCACTCAGCGGATCTCACAAACGAGTCAAGACAAATCAAACAATCTCCTTTATAGACGAATATTTAAAGGGGTTATAGACTCCCCATGATAATGCAACAATTGTCATACTACTCATTACTAACTACAATGTCAAGCGAATCTTGGTGGATAAAAGAAGCTCGACAGACATTCTCTATTGTGATGTGTTGTGAGTTTTAAATTACCTGCAAGCGCACGAATCGTTTGCAATATAGTGTTGTGCAAGTGCGAGGTCGAATCCACAGGGAATGCGTTGTGAAAATATATTTTCAATCTAAACTAACCTTATTTTAACCTAGCTCCGAATTGTGAAGTATATTTTTGCAAAACAAATATAAACTAAACTGAACTAAATTGATTTAATAATTAATGATGAAAACACTAAGGTTTCAGAATCCACCCAACCAAAGTAAAGCATATATCTTCATGTTCTATAAAAAATAATCTATCTAACATTCCATGAATCCAACAAAAAACAGCGAATATCCCAATTAAACCAAAAGCATCCAATGTATCCACTTTTAACAAATCACAAAGGAAATCCAATTTAATCGAAAAGGATTCGATGTATCCATCGGATGAAGCACGCAGAATATCCAACAGAACAATTAAAACTATCAATCGTAAGAATTTACTCAAACAATTGAAATAGAACATTTAAACTAAACATATCAGAATTGTATAAACATATCTGAAAATACAATGCTAAACAATGGCGAGGCTTCATCTTCAACCTTAGCTGAAGATTTTAGCCACCCATTATCATGAAACTAAATTTCGCAATAAAAAGTGCTAAACATTAAAAACTGGAAAAGAATTAAAACTAACTGTACATTGGGAGAAATTCCACATGCTGTTGGGCAGCACTTCCCCCAGTGGTGGCAAAAGCCTTTAGGAGATCTACTAGAATGCTAGTAGAAATCTACCAGACTGCACACTGAATAATGAGGTGGGATAGTGTTTATATAAGGGATTTCTCAGAGTACAATGAGCTGCAAATTCGATGTGGGATACTACCTCTTTGCGATCGATCGCAGCATGGTGCGATGCAATGCGTCTGGCGCGCTGTAAGTGCTTTCTATCCGATGTGGGATGTGCGAGTCAACTGCGATCGATCGCAGCCTTGTTGCACTCGAGCGCATCATAGTGCGCTGCAATATATATGCAGTATCAAAAGTTTCCTTTCCAATTTGGGATGTGCGAGTCACTTGCGATCGATCGCAGGTCTTGTGCGCTCGAGCACAGGTGCGATTGATCTTATGCCATGTGCGCACGATCGCAGGTGCGATCGATCGTGCGTCTGGTGCGCTCGATCGCACTAGGCATCCTCAGCTTTTGCTCTTTAAGGCCTGGAGTTTCCACATTGCTTTATTTTATTCCAAAACCTATAAAAACACAGAAAACACAGAAAATAGATAAAATAACACGAAATAACATAATTAAGAACTCAACAAATGTAAACTAAGGGGCTAAAACATGTAATATTTAGCACTCATCAAATACCCCCAAACTTACATATTGCTAGTCCCATAGCAATACGAAACTAAAAATTAAATGAAAAAGAAAGAATATAAAGATAAGTTCATAACTCATGGTATCCAAAGATTTTAGGAGCACACTCCATCATGATAATGATTCATGAGCAAGCTTAAAAAAATAAACCCATCTTCGCAATGAACAGAAATGTTAAAATCTAATTACTTACAAAAGGCAGGCTAATGCATCATAAGTCTGACTCATTGTAAAGTGAATTAGCAAATAAAAATAAAGCTTCCGAATGAGTCCAATGTGTAAGGTCTCTAAGTTTTAAGATTCACCGCATTTCCCATCAGAATGGACGAAAATGGCATAGTTTATATATATATATATATATATATATATATATATATATAAGGCTCAGCTATGTTTAGTTCCCTTAAGCTTTCTAATTGACCTATGTAGCGAGTGTTGAGTCAATGACTCCCAAACCAGATGGTTTTAGGGCATTAGGTGTACAGACACCCCTTAGGACTTACTAATTCGAGTAAAAAAGGCTACGAAGTTAAACTGGCCTTAATACTTTTAAACAAAATTCCAACCTTTTGACGTGAACACTCACAGCTTACTGAGGCAAGAGGTCCAGTTACTCAGTGGGAAGTTTATTTATAAACATCACTTTTTTTTTTTTATATGCCAAAGTGTTAATCCAACAAGTCATCCAGTTTCAATTAAGATAGAAACGTACATATTAAAATCACACGTCATACCTCACATAATGCGTACTAATGTGCTCGTGTTAGATTCGAGATCAAACATGTTAATTCTCAAATGCCTCAAGTAAGTAACTAAATTTTAAAACTTTATCAACAGATCATGTGTTCCAAAATTTAAGCTCACCAATGAATCACATCACAGAAATTGTTTAGATCAACCAAAATTTCAAAATAACATGAGCATGCATTAAAAAAACAACAACAAATTAGGACAAATTGTGTGTAATGTGTCTCCCATACCCCCGAACTTAAATTACACATTGACCCCAATATGTGAATAATATGGAAAGAGTTGACCTGGAATATGGAGAACTATCTGGACTGGTATGGCTCATAGCATACCCCAAACTTGATCTGCAGTACGCGTTGTTCCTGAGAAAATAAAGACTAGAAAACAAAAAATACTGGAAACAAACATTAAGCATAAATATGTAAAACAATAAACAAATAAAAAGATAAGCTGTGGGGTGCCTCCCATGAGCGCTAAGTTTAAAGTCTTCAGCTAGACTCTCCTTAGTAGATGACCCTCAATCAGAGTAAATAGGACCCGTTAACAATATTGTCTCAATATCAGGACTCCTCAACTCCAAGAATGGTTTTAGCCTCTGCCCATTTACCTTGAAAGTGTTACCATTCTTTGGATCCTCAATCTCAATAGCCCCATGAGGAAAAACTGACCGAATAATAAAGGGGCCGGTCCATCGAGACTTGAGCTTGCCTGGGAAAAGATGCAGGCGTGAGTTGTAAAGAAGAACTTTTTGACCCGGCTTAAAAGCTCGTCTCAAAATATTTTGGTCATAAGTCTTCTTCATTTGTGCTTTGTATGATCGAGCACACTCATATGCATCATTCCGCAGCTCCTCCAATTCATTGAGTTGGAGCTTCCATTGTGAGCCAGCCTTGGAAAGATTGAAATTCAGTTGCTTGATAGCCTAATACGCACGATGCTCTAATTCAACTGGAAGGTGACATGTCTTTCCGTACACAATGCGATAGGGAGACATGCCAATTGGCGTCTTGAAGGCTGTTCGGTATGCCCACAGTGCATCAGTCAATCGCAGAGATCAGTCCTTTCTATTAGGGTTCACAGTTTTCTCCAAAATGTGCTTAATCTCACGATTGGAAATTTCCACTTGTCCACTCGTCTGTGGGTGATATGGGGTGGCAACTTTGTGTGTGATGAAATACTTCTTCATCAACTGCTCAAAAATCCTGTTGCAAAAATACTTACCTCCATCACTTATAATTGCTCGAGGCGTACCAAAACGAGCAAAGATATTGTTCTTCAAAAATTGGACCACAACTCTATGGTCATTGGTCTTGCATGCAACTACTTCCACCCATTTGGACAGATAGTCCACAGCAACTAGAATGTACAGATAGCCAAAGGAGTTTGGGAAAGGTCCCATAAAATCAATGCCCCACACATCAAAAATCTCAACAATCAGAATAGAGTTGAGGGGCATCATGTTCCTCCTAGAAATACTCCCTAGCTTTTGGCAACGCTCACAAGATACACAGTAGGTGTGAGAGTCTCGGAACAGGGTAAGCCAATAAAATCCACACTGCAAAATCTTTGTAGCGATCTTTTTAGCACTGAAATGGCCTACACAAGCATGATCATGACAGAAGGTGATGACATTAGACCCCTCAGGAATACACCTTCTGATGATTTGATCGGGACAATACTTGAACAAGTAAGGATCATCCCAGAAAAAATGTTTTACCATGGCCAAAAACTTTGATTTATCTTGTCGCCCCCAATGCAAAGGCATTTGACCGGTGACAAGATAGTTTACTATATCAGCAAACCATGGCACGAGATTGTGAACAATATACATCAATTTCTCATCAGGAAAGGTCTCAGAAATGGGAGTGGCGACCTCAGTGAAATCCACAATCAATCTAGACAAATGGTCCGCCACCATATTTTCGGAACCTTTCTTATCCCGAATCTCTATGTCGAACTCTTGAAGCAGCAAGATCCATCGGATAAGACGAGATTTAGCATCTTTTTTAGAGAAAAGATACTTCAATGCTGCATGGTCCGAGTAGATAATGACTTGAGATCCTAACAAGTAGGATCTGAACTTGTCTAATGCAAAAACGACTGCTAGCAACTCCTTTTCAGTGGTAGAGTAATTGAGTTGTGCATCATTTAGAGTTCGACTTGCATAATAGATAACATGGGGAAGTTTGTCAACACACTGCCCCAAAACAACTCCAACAGCATAGTCTGATGCGTCACACATAATTTCAAAAGGCACACCCCAGTTGGGTGGCTGAATAATGGGTGTGGACGTCAGAATCTTCTTCAGATCCCCAAATGCTTTCTTACAATCTTCATCAAATACAAATGGGGCATCCTTCATTAATAACTTGCATAAGGGCCGGGCAATCTTGCTGAAATTCTGGATAAATCGCCTGTAGAATCCTGCATGGCCCAGAAAAGATCGAACCTCCTTCACTGTACGTGGGGGTAGAAGGTTGGAAATCAGGTCCACCTTCGCTTTGTCTACCTCAATCCCCCGATGGGATATGACGTGCCCCAGTACAATACCCTGCTTGACCATAAAATAGCACTTCTCCCAATTAAGCACCAGGTTCTTCCTCTTGCACCGCACTAAAACCAAAGTGAGATGATGCAGACACTCCTCAAATGATGAACCGAAGACAGAGAAGTCATCTATGAAAATCTCTAAAGAACGCTCCACCATGTCAGAGAATATGCTGACCATGCACCGCTGAAAAGTAGCAGGTGCGTTGCATAACCCAAAGGGCATGCGATGGTAGGCGAATATCCCAAAAGGACAGGTAAATGTTGTCTTCTCCTGATCTTCAGGGTCCACAGGGACCTGGTTATATCCAGAATAACCATCTAAAAAACAGTAATACTCGTGCCCAGCCAAACACTCCACCATCTGATCAATAAATGGGAGTGGAAAATGATCATTCCTTGTGGCAGCGTTCAGTTTACGGTAGTCTATACACACTCTCCACCCTGACTGAACACGAGTTGGCACCAACTCGTCGTCCTTATTCTTTACTACCATTAATCCAGCTCGCTTGGGCACGACATGAATCGGGCTCACCCACTTGCTATCAGAGATGGGATAAATGATCCCTGCATCTAACAGCTTAATAACTTCTGTCCTCACAACCTCTTGCATAACTGGGTTGAGCCTTCTTTGTGGCTCCCTCGATGGCTTAGCATTCTCCTCCAAATGTATGTTGTGCATTACCAACAAGGGGCTGATTCCTTTAATATCCTCAATGGTCCAGCCTATTGCTTCCTTGTGTTCTCTCAACACATCAAATAATTTCTCCTCTTGAGTCTCAACCAAATCTGAAGCTATAATCACAGGCAAAGACTCTGCTGGACCTAGGAACTTATACTGAAGATTGTCCGATAAAGGTTTAAGTTCCTTCTTAAGAGGCTCAAGTTCTTCTGTCTTTTCTTTTTCACTACTCTCTGTAGGAACAGACTCTAAAATGGCATTTGCTTGCTCAAGTAACTTATCCAAATCCAGATCCTCTCCAAACTAAGCAAAACATGCCTCCAGGGGTCCTCTATGCTTGATTTAGCCACCATATCTTCAATAATCTCCTCTAATAAGCATATATTTCTCACTTCAGAAAATTCCAGTGGCTGCTTAGTGATATCAAAAATATTCAACTCCACTGTCATATTTTCGAAGGAAATCTTCATCACCCCTGTCCTACAATTGATTAGAGCGTTAGCCATGGCTAAGAATGGTCGCCCTAGAATCACCGGTATTTGAATCCCTATATTCTGGGCCGGCTCTGTATCTAGCACAATAAAATCCATGGGGAAATAAAACTGATCTACTTTTATCAAAACGTCCTCAACTACTCCCCGTGGTATTTTCACTGACCTGTCAGCCAATTGAAGTGTTGTCGATGTGGGTTTCAATTCTTCTAACCCTAACTGCAAATAGACTGAATAGGGTAGAAGATTCACACTAGCTCCTAAATCCAATAAAGCCCTCTCAATCTGGCTGACTCCTATCATGCAAGAGATGGTAGGACACCCTGGGTCCTTATACTTGATTGGTAGCCTACACTGAAGGATTAAGCTAACCTGCTCGGTCAAAAATGCCTTTTTCGAGACATTTGTCCTTCTCTTGATAGTGATCAAGTCCTTTAAGAACTTGGCATATGATGGCACTTGCTCGATGGCGTCCAAAAGTGGAATATTGATTTGGACTCGCTTGAACACCTCAAGAATTTCTTCAAATTTCCCTCCTTTCTTGGGCACTTGTAATCTCTCAGGGTAAGGTGCTTTAGGTACAAACGACCTAGGAGGGTTATTCACAGTAGGAGTGGCTGTAGATGGCTCATCATCTCTCTTTTCCTTGTTGCAACTTTCTTGCCCTTGCTGCATAGCAGGGCTCTCTTTTACTCGATTGCCCACTTGTCTCCCAGATCTTAATGTGACAATCGATTGCACTTGTTCCTCTCCGTGCATAGAAGTTGATGAATTTCCAATCACAAACTGTTTCTTCGGGTTGGTCACGGGCTGACTGAGGAACTTTCCCTTTTCTCTTTCACCCAAGTGACTTGCGATTTGCCCCATTTGACTCTCTAGATTGGCAATCACTTGGGTGTTTACTATTGTCGCACTCCTCACTTCGCTGATGGATTGGCCGGTCATCTTCATGAACTCCTTGAATGTGTCCTCCAATGACTGTGAAACCGGCGTTGGTGCTTGAGTGGGAGTATGGTAAGCAGATGCTAGTGCTGGATGGACTGAGCGACCATGACTTTGAATTGGTGGAGGCAATCCAGGAGGGTATTGATTGTGAGCATGATGAGGAGCTTATCCCTGATTCAACGATTGGTTCTGCTTCCATGAAAAATTAGGGTGGTTCCGCCACCCTGGATTGTAAGTCTCAGAGTAGGATCCACCTGATTGCCTCCTATAGTCATTGAAAGCATTTACATGTTCCGTGGGACACTCGGCAAAAGCCGACATAGATGGACAATTCTGTGCTAAATGCATAGGACTAACACAGATGGAACAACAATCGTCATTAATTGTATTGGCAGCATTGATGGACTTGCCTATAGTGAGAGCGTCAATTTTCTTGGTGAGAGTATCTATCTTTAACTTTAAATCCGTCTCCTCCTTAATCTCATAGATGCCTCCTTTCCTAGGAGCTCGAATGGAATTGTCCCGACAGCTTGAAAAATCCTACTGCTGCGAGTTGTCAGACAACTTGTCCAATGCCTTGTATGCTTCATCCCCTGTCAGACCTAAGAATGCCCCCCCATTCATAGACTCGATCATGCTACGGTTGGGTTTAGTCAACCCTTGGTAGAAGAACTGAACAAGTCTCCACTTTTCATATCCATGTGGAGGGCATCTAATCAGTAACTCTTTAAAACGCTCCTAACTCTCAGAAAACTTCTCATCCTCCTCATGTGTGAAAGAACTAATCTCCTTTCGGTACTCATTCACTCTAGACATTGGGAAAAATTTATTATAGAATTTACTCAGCAGATTTTCCCAAGATGTAATAGACCCGGACATGTTGGAATCCAACCATGCCCTAGTTCTATCATGAAGAGAAAAAGGGAAGAGTCTAAGATGGACTGACTCCTCAGAGAAGTTTTGGTACTTGAATGTGGCACAAATATCTTTGAACTTCTTTATATGGCTGTAAGGATTTTCAAGATCTAATCCATGAAATGAGGGTAGGAGTTGGATGACATGTGGCTTTAAATCAAAATGGGTAGCATTGGTGGGTGGCAACACGATGCAGGAAGATGAGTTAGTCGCAACTGGTGCGAACAAATCTCTCAGGGACGTGGTGGAGTCCACGTTCCATGCTCCAGGTTGCTCTTGGTTCCTCAAGTTTTCTTCCATCTCAATTGTCTCTTGTTCAGCAAGTGACTTCTTCTGTCTCCTAAGAGTTCTTTCTAAATCGGGATCTAAAGGTGTCAATTCTAAATTCAGGGATCTCCGACCAAGCATACACCAAACAGAAAATTGTAAAACAAACTAACTAGCAGAAGCAGCAAAATAAAATAAAACCAAAAAGAAAAATAAAACAAAAAATGCTAACTAAACTAGTAGAAAAATAAAATCAATTTAGGCAAAAATTTCACAAACAAAAACATTCCCCGGCAACGGCACCAAAAACTTGTTGTGAGTTTTAAATTACTCGCAAGCGCACGAATTGTTTGCAATATAGTGTTGTGCAAGTGCGAGGGCGAATCCACAGGGAATGCATTTGAAAATATATTTTCAATCTAAACTAACCTTATTTTAACCTAGTTCCGAATTGTGAAGTATATTTTTGCAAAACAAATATAAACTAAACTAAACTAAATTGATTTAATAACTAATGATGAAAACACTAAGGTTTCAGAATCCACCCAACCAAAGTAAAACATATATCTTCATGTTCTATAAAAAATAATCTATCTAACATTCCATGAATCCAACAAAAAACAACGAATATCCCAATTAAACCAAAAGCATCCAATGTATCCGCTTTTAACAAATCACAAAGGAAATCCAATTTAATCGAAAAGGATTCGATGTATCCATCGGATGAAGCACGCAGAATATCCAACAGAACAATTAAAACTATCAATCGTAAGAATTTACTCAAACAATTGAAATAGAACATTTAAACTAAACATATCAGAATTGTATAAACATATCTGAAAATACAATGCTAAACAATGGCGATGCTTCATCTTCAACCTTAGCTGAAGATTTTAGCCACCCATTATCATGAAACTAAATTTCACAATAAAAAGTGCTAAGCATTAAAAACTGGAAAAGAATTAAAACTAACTGTACATTGGGAGAAATTCCACACGCTGTTGGGCAGCACTTCCCCCAGTGGTGGCAAAAGTTTTTAGGAGATCTACTAGAATGCTAGTAGAAATCCACCAGACTGCACACTGAATAATGAGGTGGGATAGTGTTTATATAAGGTATTTCTCGGAGTACAATGAGCTGAAAATTCGATGTGGGATATTGCCTCTTTGCGATCGATCGCAAGTCTGGTGCGATCGATCACAGCATGGTGCGATGTAATGCGTCTGGCGTGCTGTAAGTGCTTCCTATCCGATGTGGGATGTGCGAGTCAACTGCGATCGATTGCAGCCTTGTTGTGCTCGAGCGCATCACAGTGCGTTGCAATATATATGTAGTATCAAAAGTTTCCTTTCCAATGTGGGATGTGCGAGTCACTTGCGATCGATCGTAGGTCTTGTGCGCTCGAGCGCAGGTGCGATTGATCTCATGCCGTGTGCGCACGATCGCAGGTGCGATCGATCGCGCGTCTGGTGCGCTCGATCGCACTAGGCATCCTCAGCTTTTTCTTTTTAAGCCCTGGAGTTTCCACATTGCTTCATTTTATTCCAAAACCTATAAAAACACAGAAAACACAGAAAATAGATAAAATAACACGAAATAACATAATTAAGAACTCAACAAATGTAAACTAAGGGGCTAAAACATGTAATATTTAGCACTCATCATGATGCCTTCAAGAAGATGAAGTTGAAGGACGACCAACTCAAACCAGTCTTCCTGACTATATGGCTTCTCAAGGACACTAGTGTTTGCTGAAGGTAGTATAGCCCTTCCGGTCATCGCGGGGAACAGCTCTGCAACTCACTACCGTAATGACCACGTTCCTAGTGGTCAAGAATCCGTCCTCGTACAACATGATCTTCCAAAAACCGACACTTAAAGAGGTGAAGGCAATAGTCTCCACTTATCATCTCAAGATGAAATTCTCCACGGAGCAAAGCGTGAGGGAAGTCTGAGGGAGCCAGTAAGCTTTTCGATCTTGTTACTTGAAGTCTATCAAGATGCAGAAAAAAAATTAAAGCCTTACATTTGTAGATCAAATAATTACGAGATGAGCTCAAGGCTCCACTTGGCCAACCTATGGATGAACCAATCTTAGTTCCCTTAAACGAGGTAGACTTGAGGATCGTATAGATAAAGTCTAGCCTCCCCGAGAACCTCAAAGAATCGTTGATCTCTTTCTTTTGAAGGAATCAAGACCTGTTTGCATGGTCGGCTTCCGACATGTTCAGGATTGATCCCTAAGTTATCTTCCACAGACTGAACATGGATTCGGACCACATGCCCGTTATCTAGAAGATAAATTCTTGAATTTTATATATATATATATATATATATATATATATTCATTTCAAATGCTAAACATTACAAATAGAATTTTAAAATTACCAAATTAACATATTCAAATTCAAATATTTTTCAAATATTAAAATTCCAAAAGTTCAAACATCCTATAAGAACTCATACATATTTTAGTTAAGTTGTAACATCAATAAGGTAATATTTAAAAGGGATTGCTAACTTACCCCACTGTATGTACGTGTAAATTAGCATTGTGCCACAATATTTCTAAACTAAAATATCATTCATTATCATTAAAACATCAATAAAGTAAAGACCTTTTTTTTTATTTTATTTTATAATTTTACATAATTTTTTTTAAAAGTTACAAATTATACACTTAGGGACGAAGCCCACTCATGGTCGTCGGAGAGTGTGATCTACTCCTGACTTTTTGACGACAGTTCGTTGTCAAATTTTGCAAGTATGTTAGAAATTCAATTTTTGACCTAGTGGTGGCGTTAATCTTTGGTAAAAGTCATTGAAAAGTACCATATCTAAAAAAGTGCTCCATCCATTCATGGTGGGCGACATGTGATAGTAGAGGCTTGACTAAAGATGGTGAAATTGGGTCTCATATTGAAGATTTCGATGAGCTTTTTCCAACAGTACCAAAGTTGCAATTTTTCGATCGCTAATTAGTTCGATATCGCAAAAATTATCATGATGTAAAACAAAATTAATTCAATGAATTTAGTGAATTATCCATTACAATTCTATTTGTGTTAGATAAATTTGAATTCTTGTGGGTATTTTGTTCCAAAAGGGGTTAGACACAATGCTGGCTTATACATACAATGGGATAAGTTAGCAATCACCACATGAATATATATATATATATATATATATAAAATATAATATAATCCCATTGTGTTTATTAGCTTGATTAACAGTATATGTCAGTCAACCAATGTTGTCAGTCTTATAATCTTTGTTGTTAACAATGATCAGCAATAACTTCTGTTTCGTTTTTTTCAAATAATATTCGATCGCTTTTTAATTAAAAAGAAAGGGTGATATTTTCAATGAATCTAACAACCTGATCTCTTATTCCTTCTTTTCTTTTTCAATTCAATGCCCTAACTAATGAAGCCATGAGGTTCTCGCGTTAGGATTTATGAGGTTTCGTGGTAAGAAACATCATAAGTTTGTCATTATTGTTCAAAGATTAACTTTATCAAAATAATATTATAAAAAAATTTAACAATTATTTAATTTTTTTAGTAAATGAATAAAAAAAGAATCACATAAGTTATTACAATGGCCTTACTAAAAGATTTTTATATCACATTAAGTTGAATTTAAATTTAATTGAAAAAAAACATGTATTTTAGGAGATACTACTTGTGTGTGTTAATAGGATACACATTTGAGTAAATCTTACAGATTTAAATTTCATTTTTTTTAGATGATTTAAATTTTACTTTCTAAAGTGTCTTAAAATAATAGTCAATAACATGAAAACTTCATTAAATTCAAGAACTTTGTTTGAGTATAAGGCATATGATAGATTCCTAGCTACAAACCATCTCGAAAGTGTAGACAGAATAAACATAATAACTCCATACATAATTGTATAAATAAATCACATATTAGATTGAGTCATCGTCATAACAGAAGCTTGATTAGGGTTAAATAATCTTCTTTGTGCTCTCACAATATCAACTTTTTCAGATGGATAGAAAATTGAAATACGAAACCAAATAGAGGATTAGTTTGTTTATATATATATATATATATATATATATATCAGTAATCCTAAAACGGTTACTGAAAATCCAAATGGGCACTCCCATCCACGTGCCAATATTAGACTAAAGCCTACACTAGCTGCTGACTCACATGCATGGCTAAATCAATGTAACCCATCCCTAAAGTAAACTCTACATATTCCTTTCATCTCTTATCATTCGAACGAGTCAGGAACTCAATGGTTACTTGGTTATTGTTCACAGAGAAAGAGACTGGTTCAAAACAAGAATGCAACACATTGGTATAAGGGAATAATCAACATATTCCAAAACAGAGAATCTAAAAGTATAGTTATAAACTCTCATTTGAGCGGAGAATACAACAAACACTTAAAAACTCTATAATGAAGCATATCAAGACAGTGTCTCAGTTTCAAAGGAATTATCCCCTTTAGGCATCTGCACCACACTGTTCCATATTCATACATAAACTATAGCACAAAACTACCCCTTTAGGCAGATAATTGCATGATACAATTGAAAATCATCTCGCAACATATTTTAATGAAATCCCACAAGTATAAATGAATGTGCCATTTTGGCAGCAAACACCCACATCAACCCATGAAATTTTTTCAAAATCGAGATAGATAATAATGCCATTTATAACCACAAACGCATGCATTACGACATGCATGCACGTGACCATACAACATGAGGTGCTTCGAATAACACACACACACACAAACATATATATATATATATATATATATAAGTCACCAAAATAATTAATAATTGCATGCTTACTACAGGTCTTAAACATGACATAATATATTTAAATAATTTAATCAATAATTTATCATAATATGCATATTTTTCTACATCTTCTTTCAAGCTGAGATTACAATAAATAAGACCACTAATTTAGGAGAGTATCTATTGTTAACAATATTTTAGCACATCAAAATAATTTACCATAAAATAGAGTTTTAGAACATATGCACAGATTTAGAGAAATAAGCAATTAATCACATATTTATTGAAAATGGGCTTGAGGAACCCATGTGCAAGAATTAGGCGCCTGACTAAGCGCTTGAGACATGCATAGGTGCTTGATAAGGTTTGGTGTTCCGGATTGAAAATTTATATAATCTTTATTTCGTATTTAGTTCAATAACTTTTAGAAACAAAAACCCAATAATCAATTTAATTTAATGTTGGAATTTATATGTATACTGAAGTTCATTTGGGTTGTAAAAGCAATAGACTAAGTCAGGCGCCTAACACATCCTCAAGCGCCTGGTTAGGCGTCTGACACCTCCTCAGCACCTCGTACCTTGTACCTTTTAGTTGGGTCAGACAACTAGCTTACTTGTAAGTGTCAATTTTTTTTTCTTCGAATTTTGCTCAAAAAAGGATTGAAGAGGTGAAACTCCCAAATTCCAACATTGATTTCTTTTCCCACAAATTTGATTCACAAAGCAAAACTTAATTGATTTTAATTTTTGACTGAAGAGGAATAATAACCTTAAAAATTTATCGCAAAACAACGACCAAAAAGGACAAATCTAACAATCCAAAGTTACGACTCTAATGGGTATTTTCACAAGAAATAAATGTAATATTCATAAATTAGGTTCTAAATTCATGTATGTAAGTTCTGATATTATATGTCGACAAAATAAACATAATAACTCCATACATGAAATTAGAACAAATATAATTGTATAAATAAATCACATGCATGATTGAGTCATCGTCACAACGGAAGTTTGATTAGGGTTAAGTCTTCCTTTTTGTGCTCACACAATATCAATTTTCAAAGATTGATAGAAAACTAAATATATTGACGTACTAAAAACCAAAGAGGGGACATAATCTGTTTATATACAGATCAGTAACTCTAAAAGTGGTTACTAATAGTCCAAATGGATCCTTCCATCCACGAGCCAATATTAGACTAAAACTTACACTAGTTAATGACCCACATTAATTAAATTAAGATGTATACAAAATCAAATCATATGATTACTTTTTAAACAATATATGAATTCTCATATTTTTTCTATTTGATTAAATTAATTAATACGGTTTTACAAAATTAAAATTATTATAATTAATGGTCGCCCACGTGGAAAAACTCCGACAGAAAGAGCTTCGAATAAACAACAGAGCAAATTCAAGTGCCTATAATCATTTCAACAATATAAAAAAAAAGGTCCAATAATCATTTGGCAGCAATCCATTATCCATGTTTTGTAGCCTAACTACGTACAGTAGGACGAGAAAGAAGATTTTACTTCCAAAATTTTACAAAGCTAAGAGAAAAAATCAGCTACATGTCAACTTTACGTACTTGACCAAAAGAATAATCATGGTGCCGCTGGTCGCTTCCTTTGATTCTCCAGTTCAAGTTGGCTGGCTATTGGGAGGCTACGTCCAAGGTAATTTCTCCCTCTTCCTTTGGTAGAAAACTGACATGTTTCTGCAAATTTAATTTACATGATCAATCAAAGGATATTAATTACAGGTGTTTCCATCAATATTCTCCGCAATGAAAAGTTAAAATAAGAATAGAGTAATAAATAAAATTACATACAATTCGATTCTCTTTTCCGTTAACATGTAAAACAGAAACTTACATACAAAACATTTCCCATCGAACTTCGCTAGACTTTGTTGAAGTTTATTGTACTTTCATGTTTCGATTATGAAAATAACTCTTTTTACCCGTAGTGGCTTGATGATAGCTCAATTGATAAGCATCTCCTCTGAGGAGGTCCCCTGTGAGTTAAAAACTTTTTTGTCATATAGTGACGCGGTGGCCCACCTGTGCTACATCTTCTTTGTGGTGGTACCAAAATTTTGACCTCCACAAGGAAAGATCATGTGGAAATTTTGACATAGGATTCTTTTCCTAATGGTGCAGCAGAGCTTTCCTAATGGTGTAGCAGAGCTTAAGCATATGTTTAGCAGGATAAAAAAGTTGGGAGAAAAAAACGTTAAAAGAATTGAAAACTAGGAAGTTAGAAAAGTGAGAAGGTTAATTTTTTTTTTCATTCGTTTGATATGAAACAAAAAATTAAGCTCATGAGTTTGATATATATGGATGGGCATTTGATTCAAAAGTTTAAATTCATGAGTTTTGAATTTTAATACTTTTAATAAGAGAAAAGAAAAAAATACATATATCCCTTTATTTCTCTTCAAATTATATATATATATATATATATATATATATATATATATATATATATAATTCTCTCAAATTGAAAGAATTTGAAAAGAGAATATACTTTTTTTTTTATAATTTTTAATGTACTCAAAATTATATTTGTAACTTTATAATAACATTCCTCGTATTAATGAAAGACAAAATAATAAAGTATAAAAAATAAATATACCACTCAATTTTTCCTTTTTTTCTTTCTTTGTACCTTTTCTTTTTCTTTTCTTTTCCTTTTTACTTTTCAAACATATGGTCTAAATCAAGATGAAGATAGGAATTGTGTCACATTCTTTGTTGTTAATTTGTCCTCTATGCCCCGTCATGATAACAATGAGCAACTACAACTTCAGCCACTAGTGTGCATTAATTAAGGAAATAATATAAACTATTTGGATGAACAACAACCCTTAAATTGCTAGTTAATTTACTGGAATCCTCGCAACTTGAATTGTAAAATCAAACGGGATCATATTATTTTTATGATCTGATTTTTATCTCTGCTAACAAATTTAATTATAAGTGTTTTCATGAGTATTCTCTACGTTAAAGATTTAAAAGAATAGAGTAATAAATAAAATTATATAAAGTTCAATTTTTCAATTTAGTGATCCGTCTTAAATAAATTTGATTCTCTTTTCCGGCAACGTAAAACAGAAAGTTACATATAAAACATCCCATCGAGCTTCACAACACTTTGTTGAGGTTTATTACGGAGAAGTTTCACTTTCATGTTTCGATTATGAAAATAATTCTTTCAACTCTCTAGAGACTTGATGATAGCTCAATTGACAGTAACTTGATTTTATCATATAGTGAGGCGGTGGCCCACTTGTGCTACATCTTCTTTGAGGCGGTACCAAAAATTTGACCTCCACAATAAAGGAAGATCATGGGGAAATTTTCACATAGGATTCTTTTTAGATGGTGTAGCAGTGCTTAGCATGTGTTTAGTCTGATGAAAAAGTTTAGACTAAAAAAAAGGTGAAAGAATTGAAAGCAATAAGAATGCTAAGATTAAATTTTTCTTTCATACAATTAGTGTAGAATATGAAACACCAAAAGGAGAGAAAATAGTTTCTCTTTCCTTTATTTATAAAAAATAAAAAATAATATATAAATAATATTATTGTAATAATTATATTATATATATCTTTAGTAATATTATTGAATATTCAAGTTAGAGATTATAAGAACTTATTGGTAAATTGATAATTTCATTTTTTTTTCTCGTTTTTTACTTTTCAATTCTTTTAATTTTGAAAGATTATTATTTGTACATGCAATCAATTAGTTTTCTTTCTTCTTAATCTCTTATTAAAAAGAGAAAAATTCATTCCACGCTTTTATTTCCTTTTAGTTATTTTTTCTTTTACTAAATACACCCTTACAATGTGTTTGAATGGAGGAGAATGTAAGGAAAGGAAAGAAAGGGGTACATATCCTCTTTGTTTGGTGTTTGAAAAATTCTTTTAACGAGAAAAAAGGAAGAAGTTCATTTTTTTTTTCAGATTATCTTTTTTTTTAATTCTCTCAAATTGGGATGATTTAGAAAAAAAGTATTCACTTTTATAATTTTTAGTATACAACTGTTATACCTGTAACTTTATAATGAAATTTTTTATATTAATAAAAAACAAAAAAACAAAATAGTAAAGTGCATATGTTAAATCATTTTTTTAAAATTTTTAAACGTTCAAACAAGAGTCAATTTTCTTTTCTTTCGTTTTTCCTTGTGACCTTTTCTTCCTTTTCCCTGTTAACTTCCCAAACATATAGGTTTAAGTTAAATTTGTGATATGAGTAGTGATGAGGTTAGGAAATGTGTCACATTCTTGATTGTTAATTTGTCGTATATGCCTCACAATTATAAAAGTTAGCAACTAATTTTGACAACTTCAACTACTAGTGTGCATTAAGGAAATAATAGAAACTATAAGGATGAACAACAACCCCTAAATTGTTAGTTAATTTACTAGAATTGGAAAGTTTAATGGGTTAATATTATTTTTATCTGGTCAGTTTATCTCCTCTAACAAATTGCTCATCAAATTTTATTTTGAACAATTTGTCTTTTCAATTTTAAAACAATATTTTTTTTACGGATGACAAAATATATAGTTACATAAAAATAATTTAATGAAATAATCCGTATGTTTTATCAGGCGTAAAAATCTATTAAACTTAACTAAAAAATTAGACAAACTACAATTTCTTAATGATAAAAAACCGAAGGGAGAAATTTTTTATTTTAAAAATTGAAAGATAATTTATTATTACTTATAAAACTCTAAAAGATAAAAATAATATTAACCCACCCTTAATCAAGTGAACTTAAAACATATGAAAATGAAATGTTTTCAAACGACATACCTCACGCGCCTTGAAGCTTTCTCTAACACTACTGGGGCCAGGCTTCAACAGCATTTCCCGGTGATCAATCCCGTCGAGGTCGCCGGAATTCTCCATATAAAGATTAATGATCTTCTCAGCCACCTCTGCATTATCATTGCTCTCTCCCACCAATTTCGCTACATGGGCCATCGGCAGTCTCATTTTCACCCTCGTCGGCTCAGTACTCGGCCCAGGCCCACCAGATCCTTGACTTGTGGATGGTCTAACAATCGTAAGGTCAGAAGCTGATCTCCTCGATAGCATCAGGCACTCCAGTCGGTCCTTGGCAGTCATGTGTATATTGGATCTTACCCTCCGATGCAGTTGTTTTTCCTCGGGGAATTTTGGCAATTCCACTAGGAAGTATATTTTCTTCGGCTTCAAATCTTGCTGCGGCTCCAACGGCTTAGCACGAATCCCGAAATGCTTAACTGCCTCCGAATCCAATAATACGTGACCTGGGTAATCCTTAATTACGTCAGACGCCTTCACCGGAGTCTTTAATTTGAATGTTTCGCCGTCGATTTTCATTACTTTTGCTTTCTTTCTTCCTCCTATGGTGTTCCCCATGTCTCTGTTTTACATAAAAGGTATTTTTAGAGATTGTAACGCATGATATTTATGCGTTATTTTGATAGTGGTAGTTGAAAAGGTTTTCATAAAAGAGAGAAAAAAAAAGTTTTTACTGTGCACTGTATGGTGTGTATCTATGGAAATTCACGTAGATTCCGTTTATATAGTCATGATTTCATTTGTGAAAGGAAGTGGGAATAGAGGAACCAATTTTGTCACGTCAAAATTCTATGGAAAGAACTTTGTTTTTTTCGTTCTTATCATGCACCCTAATTTTTTCAATTTTTATAATGGGCATTAAGCAAAAAGTAGAGGGTATCTTTATATTTTTTATCATATGTTTTCATGTAAAAGTAAAAGCTCGTTGGACAAGCTTTGGTATGTATGCTTTATTTGGACGATTTCACAAATGGATAAGAATGAAACTATAGAAGGGAGAGAGAGAGCGAGAGAGAGAGAGCTGAGCTTAGACGAAGCTTTAACGCAAAACTAGATTCTTCCTCTATTTTTCAACCGCAATACATGACCGCGTTGATACTTTTCTTTTCTTGAAGGCGGCCGCGTTGTTACTTGTTAGGTTCCTGAAAAATCTTGTTCCTGAAGTATGAAAACAATTTGTTCATTCATAGTTATTGAAGTCGGATTATCAACTCGGTTAAGGGACAGATTAATGGCTCAATTGGTTCAATAAGTGGATCAGTAATGAAACAACATAAATAATTATATTGTATTATATTATAAAAATATTAAGTTTTCTTACAAATATAATATTAGGTAGTTATTTTTAATCATCATAATAGTTAACTTTAATTTTTTTGGCCATATTCAAACAGAAACGAAAAAGCAACCCAGAACAGAGCAAAACATCAAGTGGGCACGGAAGGCCATCACGAGAGAGAACACGCGCGAACAAAAGAAGATGGGGGTTAAGAAACCCAATCCAAAGGTGACATCCTCTTCTTGAAATAAGAAGCTACCCAATCCGCGGCAGCATTTCGTGATCTACGGACCAGTCTGAGGAGACAGGCACGAAAACTCCACAAACATCTAAAACTCTCCAAAACAGGTTCAACTTCCCAAGAGTAGGAAGAACTATCCTTCTCGATGGCATTAAACAGATACGGGCAGTCTGTCTCCACAATAGTATTCTCATAGTTCCTAAACATAGCAAACCTCATGGCTTCTTTAATCGCCAGAGCTTCAGCAACAACACGAGCTCACAGAAGAGTGATAAACAGTACCATCAATAAACCTGGACTCCTCATCTCTAACAACCACTCTGATACCGCCAGCAAGGCTTGACCCATCAAAAGCACCTTCACAATTCATCTTGACAAACCCACAAGGGGGCGGGGACCAAGAAGAAGGCGCAGTAGGCAAAGCCATGTGCAGAGAAGGAGAAATCTTGCTCTCTTTGGCTCTAATAAGCTCTGTCGACGCTGGCATAGCTGCTTCTGATGCCACAATAGGGCTGGGAAGAGATTTCTTTCTAACAGTAGAGCATCTTTCTTTCCAAATGTGCCAACATAGGAAGGATATGATAGTGAAAATATTTGTACTTTGATCAGGGAGAGGATTGGCGACTGAGAAAACAGAAACTCACCTGTTTGGATCAAGGAAGGGATGTCATCATTAACCTCATCTGACAAAAGCATGCGGTAGTTCGGGATGCCAGGAATCAAAGGATCTTTCCACATAGTGACACTGCTGCCATAAAAAAAAATTGCCATAGAAAGCCGTTATTGAATAAATTTCTACCTTCTAAGATACTACACGTCCAAGAAGCCCTGAAACCCTTACTAGCTTGAAGAAATGTGGAGTTTGGAAAGTATATGCTTGTTACGAATATATTTAGTGTTAGATAACTTGTTAAGTGAATAAAGCATTAGTTAATTGTTAGTATTTGGATAATAGTTTGTTAGTTAGTTACTCTTGTAGCCTATACAAGGCAATTGTATAACCATTTGTTGAATCAATCAATCAATAATTAAGAGTATTTTTAGAAATTTCCTTATCTCTCTGTTGCAATTTTTGTAATATTCTTTGGAGTCTAATCTTAAACTCGAATCAATTAGCATCCTCTAAGTTATGAAACACATAAACGGTGCATTGTTCTCTAATTCTTGAACAAATTTTGTTCTTGAATCAATTCCATCTTTCATTTTTCCATCAAATCCTTACCACATTCATTTCATTTCACAAAAATTCTAGATATTCAACCATAATCTATTTTCATTCGCAAACACATTCATCCATATTTTCTCAACATTCATGATATTTGATCGATACAACAAATTGGTTATCCAACTCTATTACATCAAATAACAAAATCCACATGATCTGTCCATTCTATAAATTGAAGATGAAATGGACAAAGAGATGACCAAGATATATTACAGCATTCCTTGCAAAACAAATCAAGAAACAACACCGGTACAAGTTGTTGATAACCTCCAAATTCCAAAAATTGAAGCAGAAAATTACAAGGAAATGGATGAGCTATAGACTACAGATTGTGCACAATATCTTCATAAAGAAAAAGAACAAGAAATTCCTATTGCAAACAATCAAAAAAATAAAATAATTGAGCAGAAGATAGAGGCAGAGATTATTGACTCTGTTCTTATGCCTACAATAGAGGAAACACAACAAAGCTTGTTTATTGTTGTTGGTGATTTGCATCAGGTGCTGCTGCACCACTCTGTCCTTACTGCCCTTGTTAGCTGCGATCATTACTATCATTGTCAGCTGCATTACTACCCCTTGTCAGCTGCATTACTACCCCTTGTCATCTGCATTTACTACCCTATGTTCTTTGTCATTTACTAGCCCATGTTATCAGTCATTACTACCCCATGTGTGCTGTACCATGTATTAGTTGTTTTTGTTTATTTTTTTTCTACAGCTTTACTTTTCAGTTCTTATATATATTGTAAGCTGATGCATTATGAAAATAGAATTCCTGATTACATTTTCTGTGTATCTTCCTCCATTCTCTCCTTGTCCTAAGAAAATTCTTGTTCTTTCATTCTTTAAAACTAACAATTGGTATTAGAGCTTTATTCTTGAGGGATCTGTAAGTGTTCAAATGGAAGGAGAATCCAGTTTTTCATCAATGGCTCCACCTGTTTTTGATGGAAACAACTATCAAATGTGGGCAGTGCGTATGGAGACCTACCTGGACGCGTTGGATCTGTAGGAGGCTGTAGAAGAAGATCATGAAGTTCAACCTGTCCTAGCAAATCCTACTGTGGCACAGATCAAGATACAAAAGAAGAAAAAGGACAAGAAAATCAAAGGCGAAGGCATGTCTATTTGCAGCGGTTTCACCAATGATTTTTACCAGAATTATGTCTCTCAAAACAACTAAGGCTATTTGGGACTATCTCAAGGAAGAATATTTAGGAAATGAAAGAATTAAAGGGATGCAAGTCTTGAACTTGATAATGGAATTCGAACTTCAAAGAATGAAGAGCTTCGAGACGATTAAAGATTACTCAGACAGGCTTCTTAGCATTGCAAACAAAGTGAGGCTTATTGGATCTATGTTTATTGACTCAAGAATTGTAGAAAAAATTCTTGTTACAGTACTTGAAAGATATGAAGCAACTATCACTACCTTGGAGAATACCAAGATCTGTCAAAAATTTCCTTGGCAGAATTGCTTAACACAATGCAAGCACAAGAGCAAAGAAGACTGATGAGGGATAATGCAACAATCGAAGGAGTTTTGACAGCCAAGCATCAAAACACGGCTAGAAACAAAGAGAAAAAGAAGAAAGATTTTGAAGGAAATGGAGCAAGTACAGCATCAGCCATTGCAAAAGGAAATAATGGAAATCAGAGGAAATCCTATCCACCTTGCCAACACTGCGGAAAGAAGGGTCATCCTCCGTTTAGATGCTGGAGAAGACCTGATGCTAATGTTCCACCTTGCCAACATTGCAGAAAGAAGAGACATCCTCCGTTTAGATGCTGGAGAAGACCTGATGCTAAGTGTTCCAAGTGCAATCAACTTGGACATGAAGCAGTAATTTGCAAAGGAAAAGCTCAGCAGCAGGAGTCCAAGTTCCAGATCAAGAGGATGAAGATCAACTTTTTGTGGCATCTTGCTTTGCAAGCAGTAGTTCGACTGATAGTTGGTTAATTGACAGTGGTTGTACCAACCACATGTCCAATGACAAGGAACTCTTCAGAGATTTGAGGCCAACTGACATTACTAAAGTCAGAATTGGCAATGCTGATTACATCTCTATCAAAGGGAAAGGAACAATCTCTATAAACAGCACTACAGGCACAAAGAGAATTTCAGATGTTTTCTACGTACTAGAAATTGACCAAAACTTGTTGAGTGTAGGTCAATTGATTAAAAAAGGCTTTAAAGTGATCTTTGAAGATAGTTACTGTCACATTCTTGATGCCACGGGTCAGGAAATTCTTAAAGTGAGAATGAAGGGCAAAAGTTTTTCTTTTGATCCCATCAAAGAAGAACTTGCTGCATTTTCAACCGAAGCCAGCAACACCGAGTTATGGCACAAGAGACTTGGTCATTGTCACTTGCAAAGGATGCAACTCAAGAAGAAAAAGGAGCTCACAGTTGGCTTACCAACATTTGGAGATCACTTACCGATTTGTCATGCTTGTCAATACGGTAAACAAAAACGGAGACCATTCCCAAAGTCAACCTGGAGAGCCACTCACAAGTTGCAGCTAGTCCATACAGATGTATCCGGTCCTCAAAGAACTCTGTCATTAGCAGGTAGTCGGTATTACATTGCCTTCATTGATGACTTTACAAGAATGTACTGGATTTTTTTTCTTAAAATTCAAGTCAGAAGTGGCTGGAGTGTTTTGGAAGTTCAAGAAGATGGTGGAAAACCAAAGTGACTGCAAAATTCAAGCTCTAAGGTCAGATAATGGAAAAGAATACACCTCAGAAGAATTCAATCTGTTTTGCGAGGAAGCAGGCATAGAACACCAGCTTACTGCTCAATATACTGTGCAACAAAACGGAGTTAGTGAAAGGAGAAACAGATACATAATGGAGATGATCAGATATATGCTTCATGACAAGGAGTTGCCAAAGAAGCTTTGGGCTGAGGCAGCAAGTACTGCTGTTTTCTTGCAGAACAGATTGCCTACCAAGGTGTTGGAGGATAAAACTCCATTCGAGGCTTGGAATGGCTATAAACCTACTCTCAATTTTCTTAGAGTGTTCGGTTGTATGTGTTTCTCTCACGTTCCACAGATCAAGCGTGATAAACTTGACAAGAAGTCAGAACCGGGCATTTTTGTGGGTTATAGTTCTTCCTCTAAAGCCTACAAGGTGTATCAACCTCAAACAGGGAAGTTAATTGTTAGTAGAGATGTGTTCTTCAATGAAGATGAAAAGTGGAATCGAGAACAGACACAAGAGACATCCACAAGCATACACAAATCAAGTCTCGCATTCCAAATGACAAAAGAAGATTTGGAAGATGATCCACCAATCCGTGGAACAAGACCGCTCTATGGTATCTATCAAAGATGCAATGTGGCCATTTGTGAACCTGCGAGTTATGAAGAAGCCATTAAAAACTAGAAATGAAAGAAGGCAGTGGAGGAGGAGCTGTACATGATCAAGAAAAATGAGACATGGCAGCTTGTTGATAGACCTCAAGACAGAAAAATCATTGGGGTCAAACGGGTGTTTAGAACCAAGTTCAATACTGATGGATGCATCAACAAACACAAAGCCAGGCTTGTCGTCAAGGGCTATGCTCAAGTTTTTGGAGTTGATTACTTAGATTCGTTTGCCCCTGTTGCTAGATTAGACACTCTTCGGCTGGTGCTAGCTATAGCAGCCCAAAATGGGTGGAAAGTGTTCCAATTAGATGTAAAATCAGCCTTCTTAAATGGTCTATTGCCGGAGGAGATCTTTGTTGAGCAACTAGAAGGATTCATTGAAGAAGGCCATGAAGACAAAGTGTACCTACTAAAAATGCTCTCTATGGCTTAAAACAAGCGCCTAGAGCCTGGTATAGTAGGATAGATGATCATCTATTGAGCTTGGGTTTTACAAAAAGCCTATCAGAAGTCACTCTCTATGTTAAGAAAAAGGGGACTGACTTTCTTATTGTGTCATTATACGTTGATGACTTGTTGGTGACAGGTAACAATGCCAAGCTTGTTGATGAATTCAAGCAAGAGATGATGCTGGTTTTTGATATGACAGACCTTGGTCTGATGACATATTTCCTTGGTATGGAGATCAAACAAGATGAAGGAGAATTTTTCGTTTGTCAAAGAAAGTATGCTAAGGAAATACTTAAAAAGTTTTGTATGGAGGAATGCAAAGCAACAGCTACACCAATTAGTCAGAAGGAAAGCCTAAGTAAGGAAGATGGCACAAACAAAGTTGAAGAAGGCTATTTCAGAAGCTTGATTGGATGTCTAATGTACCTAACTGCAATCAGGCCAGATATCCTTTTTGCTGTAAGCATTCTCTTTTTTTTTATGCATTGTGCTAGTGAAATGCATCTTAAAGCAGCAAAAAGGGTCATTAGGTACATCAAAGGGACTGTTAACTTTGGTGTAAAATTCAAGAAGTGTCAAAACTTCAAGTTGATGGGATTTTCTGACAGTGATTGGGGTGGATCCATGGATGATATGAAGAGTACATCTGGTTACTGTTTTAGTCTAGGATCAGGTGTGTTCTCTTGGTGTTCCAAGAAACAAGAATGTGTAGCACAGTCTACTGTAGAGGCTGAATTTGTTGCTGCTACAGCAGCAGTGAATCAAGTATTGTGGTTGAGGAAGCTGTTATGTGATCTACATTTAAAACAACTGAATGATACAAAGGTATTTTTGGACAATCAAGCTGCAATTGCAATATCTCATAATCCAGTTTTTCATGGAAAAACTAAACATTTTAAGATTAAGCTATTCTTTCTAAGAGAAGTGCAGAAAGAAGGAGATGTGAGCTTGATTTATTGCAGATCTGAAGATCAGCTTACAGACATTTTCACAAAACCTCTACCAGCAAACAGATTTGAGCCTCTTAGGGAGAGACTTGGAGTTTGCAGCTCCTAATGCAAGGAGGAGTGTTGGTGATTTGTATCAGGTGCTGCTGCACCACTCTGTCCTTACTGCCCTTATCAGTTGCTGTCATTACTACCCTTGTCAGTTGCATTTACTACCCCATGTTCTTTGTCATTTACTTGCCCATGTTATCAGTAATTACTACCCCATGTGTGTTGTACCATGTATTAGTTGTTTTTGTTTATTTTTTTTCTGCAGCTTTACTTTTCAGTTCTTATATATATTGTAAGCTGATGCATTATGAAAATAGAATTCCTGATTACATTTTCTATGTATCTTCCTCTATTCTCTCATTGTCCTAAGAAAATTCTTGTTCTTTCATTCTTTAAAACTAACAATTGTCAGTACAACGACCACATAAGAACAACCCCTTCACGGCACAATAACAGACATATTCAGTGCAGTGTGTGAACAATTACAGCAACAAATCAAAGAATATTTATGATATATGCTGAGGATGCAAAATTTGATGAATCAAATGTACCATTGGTAGAATTGACGCAAACCACAAAAAAAAAATCACCAAAAGAAAGTTACAACTCAAGAAGAATAAAAGAATGCACCAGAATCTGAGCACGATTATCATCAGAACACAGTCGAGGAATCACCAACAGCTTCCACAAAAGACGAAAAGATAACAGAGGATCTTCCAAACTTTTTTCTCTTATACTACAAAGCCGTTCTCTGGCCAATAATTTTTTTCCTAAACCACAATAAATTTCACCTCATGCCACGACTGCTACCTATCAGCCACAACCCTCTGAATCCATTACCACCGATCCAAAGATTGGTTACAATTCAACCACCGCGCCAAACACTAGAACATCTAACTGTCCTATGCCTCCTAATGAATGAAAATCACCAAGAAACACAAGAAACCCATTCTTCGTTTATGTCAGTTACCGCCCTTGTCACCAACACAACCCATCAAACCAAATCCTTTTAATTTGACTCCGAATTCACATTTGAGGTCGATTGTGATTGGGATCCCGAGCCAACCACAAAATTTCTCCACCGAAAGAAGAAATTAACTGCGTCAAAACCCAATTTAATAGAGGATATGGAGATAGTTGACGCTAACTATGAAAAATATACTGCTCATCCATCGCCACCATCGAGCATTGTGAAGCCGATGCACCACGACGAAGGCCCAGCGATCAACACTACAGTGGCCAACGGTGACATCGTCACTATCACATCCAAACCCCCTGGAACCTTGGCTAGTACGGTGGCGACTTTCTTTATAGAAACCAGGACACTGGCTTTGATATCGCAAGCCTCATCAACGATGGCAAGACCACGGGAGATGGATCAAGCAACAAATCACTAGCAGCAAACAAAGAAGGAGCCGAGTCAACTTAGGATTTTGGATCTCACCACTTGGGTTCGTCCCTAAGAATTAACAAACATGTTATCACCCAAGCATGTTATCAAAACAACCCATTTTATCTTTTACATGTGAGGTGAGTAAAACACATTCATCAATCACACAAAGGGATAGAAAGGGCCTTGTCCTAGATTGAGCATAATAAGGATAAGTGTACATGTGCAAGTGAAGTGTAGCAAAAATAATCTAATTTAATTTTAAATATTTTTCCAAGAACACATGGAGGCTCAATCTCCCTAATGGTGTCGCAAATTGTAGGTACCACACCTTTCTAACAATACCCTACAACTTCAAGCTTAATACCCAAGTCATTCCCTTCGAGAAATGATGAATAAGCGAGGGTACGGATTAAAGTGGGTTAGCGTATAGAAAAAGGTAGTGCTTACTAGGTCTAACACAACCTTCTATGAGTATGAAGTAAAGAGGTACCCATCATATGTACTTTTTCAAATAATGTTAGACAACTAGAAATTACTTCACTATTTATGGTATTAGGCCTTATTAAGGGGCATTTCATGAGGGATTTGTCATGTCAAAGCAAGGACAATAGGTAATTTGGAATTGCCATTTGATCTTAAAGGGGGCCAAAATCTCTTATCATTGGTCTATAAGAGATTCAGGACAAGAGAATGGGGAACGAGAGGAAAATGAATTAAAGCTTTTCTTCTCATCTGGTCAAAACCTAACTCTAGTGTTTTTAGAAAAAAAATCAATAATTAAATATGATTATTTACGCTACACGCTAACATTCATCACATGCAATAACAATTTAGTCACACAAATTGGCAAACAACAGTTATTTCAAAACATCAAAATTAAAAGAAAAGCATGTATGCATGAGAGATTACAAACCCAAAATAAAAGTTGGACAACTTTGTCTTCTCAAGAACAAATAAGGTTTTCAATTAATCGTGTTTCAATCAAGACATATAATCATGCATGGTAATTAAAAAAAATAATTGAAAAGAAATAGTTTACAACAGTAATTTTGATTGAAAAAACAGAGGAAATATATTAGTGTAGTAGAAAGATAAACAAGAAAATCGAAAAAGAACAAAATAAAACAAAAACTGAAAAATACATTCAGGTCAGTCGACCGAGTCTAGACAAGACTTGACTAGTCCAGAGCTAGGGGCAATCGGCCCCAGTGAAGAGCCGGTTAGCTCCCCTAATGCTTTTTCAATTGATTTCTAAAAGTTTCGAGTTTTTGATGCAAAACCCTATTTCAAATTTTTTTAATGTGATTTCAATCAAACAAAACTCATACATACATGCAATCAAACATATAATTCAAAATTTATTATTTCAAAGATTACATGAAATTTTAATTAATTAATTATTTTTAATATGTGAAACTCTAATCTACGTGACATGATGATTTGTATGCAAACCTAACATGTACTCTATGATATATGAACTAATTCATGGGGATCAAAATAAATAATCATGCTTATAATTAAGTAATTAAAAATAAAATATTGATGCTATTGATGATCCAATCTCTTCATGTTGGGGAGAAGAGATTAATGTAACGTTAATACCATTTTAATTGGTGGATTTGCATGTGTGGCGTGGATTTCCCTCAGATTGTTCATTCGTTGTATGTTGATGGAAGAAAGCATGTAGAATCTTGATTTCGTACTTGGATTGGTTTCAAATCTTGGTTGTATTTATTATAAGGATTTTTGTTTGTAGGATTTTGTGGTGGCTAGGGTTTATAGAAGAAAAAAAATTTGTGATTTTTGGTTTAGGGAAAAAGTTTTTGGGATTTTAAGATAAAAGTGTTTAGGGATTGTACAGATAAATCTGTAGAGAGAGTAGGTGTCTCTATAGCTTTCTCAGGTTTTGTATGTTTTGTTATTTGTAGGGGTTATTTATAGGAAACTAGGGAGCTAGGATTTATAAATTTGGACAGTCATGATGCGTCAAATTTAATCCAACGACGACCATGGTTTCTTGGAGAGGTGAAAAAACTAGGTTTTCAAGTAGTTTTTTGGAGTTTTCTAGGGTTTGGAGGTTGACAGCAAACAAAGCAACGACGTGGTGAGTAGGTGTCTTTATAGGAAAATGAGGAGATATGGTTTAGAAATTTGGACGACCGACATGCATTAGATTTAATCCAACGGCGGCAGGGTCTCTTGGAGATGTGGAAAAACTAGGTTTTCATGCAGCTTTTTGGAGTTTTCTAGGGTTTTGAGGAGGACAACATATGGAGTGACAGTGTGGTGGGTCGGATACAGAACCTAACTGACCGGTCGTGGGCCTGGGCTGACCAGCCCTATGGCCCAATAGGTCAGCTGGGGATGGTCCTCCAATTCGTGATTTTTTAGTTGTTTTGGCCCGTTTCGCTTCATTTTAACTTAGTTTGGCCTGATTCGAATTCCTTTGATAAAATCTTTTCTCTAAAATTAATTTTCTAGCATATATTCTTCCATTTTAATTTTTCCAAGACTCAATTTTCATAATCGGGCTCTTCAAGTGGTTCGTTCTAATATTTGAAACGAAATTGACTGTCTACAACAACGGAATTGAGTTATGTGTTAGTGGAATTGATTTGGCTAATGGTAGAATTGAATTGGTGATAGCTGAATTGAATTAAGGTTTACTATTCTTGATTCAAGTTAAAGAACTAAGACTCCTAAGAAATTTAGAGAGAGACAGAGAATAAACTAAAATTCAGATTATTCATTAATTCCTTTACATCCTTTTGATGATAGTATTCATAGTCTACACTCTATAAAGCTACTGGAAGAATAAGGCCTCACTTGGCTAACCACTTCTAACTAACTAACTACCCTTATATGTTCTGTTAATGACAATTACTAACAACTAACCACTCAACTGCTTCCTAGTTACCTCGTGTAATCATTTGCCCAAACAGGTGGTCTTCTATTTTTGGTTCCTCTTCTATGTATATTCATCCCTCCCTCTTCATTAGCATCTTCCCTTTCCTCCTTTAGATCTGTATGGTTTTGCTGTAAACCATATGCTATAATCACATGCATCCTGCTCCAATTCAACGACGTGGTTAGTTAACAGATGGATTGTATAGATCGACGTATATTAAAGTTTGAAATTCAATTGTTGACTTTAAAAGTACTCTATAAGAAAGCAACTCAATAAGATCGAGTGTGTGTGTGTATATATATATATATATATATATATATATATATATATATATATATATATATATATATATATATATCTGTGTGTGTGTGTGTGTGTGTACTTACCACTGGATCTTCAATTTATATAATAAGATTTGTAGATCTAATAATCAACAATTTGTTTACATGCATACGCTCGAGTTGACTAAATCATAGTCAAAAGTATATTTCATTGTTTTTGCATATACACTTATTTACCTTGTATTCTTATTACATATATTTTTGTGTGATATAAAGTAGCAAGAACCATTTTCCAATTTTATATATTTATATGTTGCATGCATGGATGGCAGGTTTCTTCATCTTTGCTGATCCTACAATTTCTTTTTTCTTTTCATTTATGGTTCTTGATCTACAACTTTTCATGTTACAAGAAATCTCATATACCATTACTTTCTCTACAAAAATTTTGATACATTTTGGTTGATATCATTCTACTTCTTCTTATGATATAGTTTGCATTCGTAGAAATTAAATGTTAAGACATATTTGAAGGGAAAGATTTATGATGCAGGACAAATATACCTTTCAATCAGAAGGTAACACCTGTCAATTACAATGGCAAAATGGTAACCTCTACCTCACTTGAATTCTATAAATAGGGGACCCCCCAAACAATGTTCATTATTCACACTTTCTTACTTTTTGCTCTCCTCACTATATACTCTAACTTAAGTTTCGGAGGGTCATTTCCAGAGCAAATCACTACGGGTTGGCATCATTTTCAGGTACCTCGCATCCAGCTCGTACCAAATCTAATCCAAGTAAACATACGATCACATCTAACCAACTTAAACCTGATTCCAGTAACCGACCCATCAAGGCCCAAGTATACCAATGGGGTGGGTTTGAATCGGGTACCCCATCACCCGCACCCACAAAAAAAAAAAAAAAAAAATCACCCGTACCTACCCCCGTCGGATATGGATACCTTTCCTCCATCCCCCCCCCCCCCCAAATCACGGGTACGGGTACCCATAGGGTAATCCACACCTGCAAAATCAAATTTCCATATGAAAAACTTAACAAAAATAAAATAAATTTAGAAGAAAAGTTTTTGATGTTCATATGATAATGTACATAATTTCAGCCAACCTTTTAGCAATGAACAAAAAATTAAGTATGATTTTAAGAACAAACTGAATTGACCGGATTGACAGAAAAAATCAATAGCGAGAATAAAAAAAGAGATTAATAACAAATTGAAAACATAAAACAAGCGACTAGAGCGACAACAAGAAAAGAATCAATAAGGAGAAACTGGGTAAGAAAAGAGTTACCAAAGTAACAATGGTCATTGGTAGCCTTGGCTTTATCGAGCATCTTGTCAAGGTCTTCTTGGAGCATAGTGTCCCATTTCACAAGCTGATTCACAAACACTGCTCCCAGTCCCATACCTAATACATGATCCCACAGATCTAAAGTTTATACATGTATGTATCAATATCTATGAATCAATTAATCAATTATTCCATTTGATTTTCCAAGGAACCAAACGGAAAGAGTTAGGGTTCTCGAAAGAAAGAAAAAAGACTTACCAGCTTACTAAGGGCATTAGAGCATATGTGGGTGTGATGAGTGCTAAATATGACATGTTTTATCCCCTTAATTTACATTTGTTGAGTTCTTAGTTATGTTATTTCGTGTTATTTTATCTATTTTCTGTGTTTTCTGTGTTTTTATAGGTTTTGGAATAAAATGAAGCAATGTGGAAACTTCAGGGCTTAAAGAGCAAAAGCTGAGAATGCTTAGTGAGATCGAGCACACAACATATGTGATCGATCACACCTGCGATCGTGCCCACAAGGCATGAGATCAATCGCACCTGCGCTCGAGCGCACCAGACTTGCGATCGATCACAAGTGACTCACACATCCCATATTGGAGAGAAAACAACAGCAGTATCATATATATTGCAGCGCGTTGTGATGTGCTCGAGCGCACCAGACTTGCGATCTATCGCAAGTGACTCGCACATCCCACATCGGATAGGAAGAACTTACAGCGCGCTAGACACATTGCATCGCACCATGCTACGATCGATCGCACCAGACTTGCGATCGATCGCAAAGGACCAGTATCCCACATCGAATTTACAGCTCATTGTACTCCGGGAATTCCCTTATTTAAACACTACCTCACTTCATTATTCAGTGTGCAGTCTAGTGGATTTCTACTAGCATTCTACTAGATCTCCTAAGGGCTTTTGCCACTACCGGGGGAAGTACTGCCCAACAAGGTATGGAATTTCTCTCAATGTACAGTTAGTTTTAATTTTTTTCAAGTTTTTAATGCTTAGCATTTTTTATCGTGAAATTTAGTTTCATTATCATGAGTGGCTAAAATCTTCAGCTAAGGTTGAAGATGAAGCCTCGCCATTGTTTAGCATTATATTTTCAGATATGTTCATACAATTCTGATATGTTTAGTTTAAATGTTCTATTTAAATTGTTTGAGTAAATTCTTACGATTGATAGTTTTTAATTGTTCTTTTGGATATTCTGCGTGATTCATCCGATGGATACATCGAATCCTTTTCGATTAAATTGGATTTCCTTTGTGATTTGTTAAAAGTGGATACATTAGATGCTTTTGGTTTATTTGGGATATTCGTTGTTTTTTGTTTAAGTTGGATTCATGGAATGTTTTGATAGATTATTTTTATATAGAACATGAAGATATATGGTTTACTTTGGTTGGGTGGATTCAGAAACCTTAGTGTTTTCATCATTAGTTATTAAATCAATTTAGTTTAGTTTATATTTGTTTTGCAAAAATATAATTCACAATTCGGAACTAGGTTAAAATAAGGTTAGTTTAGATAAAAAGCTATTTTCACAACGCATTCCCTGTGGATTTGACCTCGCACTTGCACAACATTATATTACAAACGATTCGTGCGCTTGCGAGTAATTTAGAACTCACAACAAGTTTTTGGCGCCGTTGCCGGGGAATTGTTTTTGTTTGTGAAATTTTTGTCTAAATTAATTTTATTTTTCTACTAGTTTAGTTAACATTTTTGTTTTATTTTATTTTGGTGCTTCTGCTAGTTAGTTTATTTTACTGTATTCTGTTTGGTGTATGCTTGGTCGGAGATCCCTGAATTTAGAATTGACACCTTTAGATCCCGATTTAGAAAGAACTCTTAAGAGACAGAAGAAGTCACTTGCTGAACAAGAGACAATTGAGATGGGAGAAAACTTGAGGAACCAAGAGCAACCTGGAGTGTGGAACGTGGACTCCACCATGTCCCTGAGAGATTTGTTCGCACCAGTTGCGACTAACTCATCTTCCTGCATCGTGTTGCCACCCACCAATGCTACCCATTTTGATTTAAAACCACATGTCATCCAACTTCTGCCCTCATTTCATGGCTTAGATCTTGAAAATCCTTACAGCCATGTAAAAAAGTTCAAAGATATTTGTGCCACATTCAAGTTCCAGAACTTTTCTGAGGAGTCAGTCTATCTTAGACTTTTCCCTTTTTCTCTTCATAATAGAGCTAGGGCATGGTTGGATTCCAACACATTCGGGTCTATTACATCTTGGGAAAATCTACTGAGTAAATTCTATAATAAATTTTTCCCAATGTCTAGAGTGAATGAGTATCAAAAAGAGATTAGTTCTTTCACTCAGGAGGAGGATGAGAAGTTTTTTGAGAGTTGAGAGCGTTTTAAAGAGTTACTGATTAGATGCCCTCCACATGTATATGAGAAGTGGAGACTTGTTCAGTTCTTCTACCAAGGATTGACTCAACCCAACCGTAGCATGATCGAGTCTATGAATAGGGGGTATTCTTAAGTCTGACAAGGGATGAAGCATACAAGGTGTTGGACAAACTGTCCGACAACTCGTAATAGTGGGATTTTTCAAGCTGTCGGGATAAGTCCATTCGTGCTCCTAGGAAAGGAGGCATCTATGAGATTAAAGAGGAGACTGACTTGAAGATAAAGATAGATGCTCTCACCAAGAAAATTGACGCTCTCACTATGGGCAAGTCCATCAATGCTGCCAATACAATTAATGACGATTGCTATTCCATCTGTGCTAGTCCTATGCATTTAGCACAGAATTTTCCATCTATGCCGGATTTTGCCGAGTGTCCCACGGAACATGTAAACGCTTTCAATGACTATTGGAGGTAATCAAGTGGATCATACTCTGAGACTTACAATCCAGGGTGGCGGAACCACCCTAATTTTTCATGGAAGCAGAACCAATCGCTGAATCAGGGAGGAGCCCCTCATCATGCTCACAATCAATACCCTCCTGGATTGCCTCCACCAATTCTAAGTCATGGTCGCTCAGTCCATCCAGCACCAACATCTGCTTACCATACTCCCACTCAAGTGCCAACGCCGGTTTCACAGTCATTGGAGGACACCTTCAAGGAGTTCATGAAGATAATCGACCAATCCATCAGTGAAGTGAGAAGTGCGATAATAGTAAACACCCAAGCAATTGCCAATCTAGAGAGTCAAATAGAGCAAATCGCAAGTCACTTGGGTGAAAGAGAAAATGAAAAGTTCCCTAGTTAGCCCGTGACCAACCCGAAGAGACAGTTTACGGTTGGAAATTCATCAAATCCTACGCACGGGTAGGAACAAGTGCAATCGATTGTCATATTAAGGTCTGGGAGACAAGTGGACAATCGAGTGGAAGAGAGCCCTGCTATGCAGCAAAGGCAAGATTGTGGCAACAAGAAGAAGAGAGATACTGAGCCATCTACAGCCACTCCTACTGTGAATGACCCTCGTAGGTCATTTGTACCTAAAGCACCGTACCCTGAGAGATTACAAGCACCCAAGAAAGGAGGGAAGTTTGAAGAAATTCTGGAGGTGTTCAAGCGAGTCCAAATCAATATTCCACTTTTGGACGCCATCGAGCAAGTGCCATCATATGCCAAGTTCTTAAAGGACTTGATCACTATCAAGAGGAGGACGAATGTCCTAAAGAAGGCATTTTTGACCGAGCAGGTTACCTCAATCCTTCAGTGCAAGCTGTCGATCAAGTATAAGGACCCAGGGTGTCCTACCATCTCTTGCATCATAGGAGTCAGCCAGATTGAGAGGGCTCTATTGGATTTAGGAGCCAGTGTGAATCTTCTACCCTCTTCAGTCTATTTGCAGTTAGGGTTAGGAGAATTGAAGCCCACATCCACAACACTTCAATTGGCTGACAGGTCAGTGAAAATACCACGGGGAGTAGTTGAGGACGTTTTGATAAAGGTAGATCAGTTTTATTTCCCCGTGGATTTTATTATGCTAGATACAGAACCGGTCCAGAATATAGGGATTCAGATACTGGTGATTCTAGGGCGACCATTCTTAGCCATGGCTAACGTCCTAATCAATTGTATGATAGGGGTGATGAAGATTTCCTTCGAAAATATGGCAGTAGTGTTGAATATTTTTGATATCACTAAGCAACCACTGGAATTTGCTGAAGTGAGAAATATATGCTTAATAGAGGAGATTATTGTAGAGACAGTGGATGAATCAAGCATGGAGGACCCCCTGGAGGCATGCTTTGCTAAGTTTGGAGAGGATCTGGATTTGGATAAGTTACTTGAGCAAGCAAATGCCATTTTAGAGTTTGCTCCTATGGAGAGTAGTGAGAAAGAAGAGACTGAAGAACTTGAGCCTCCTAAGAAGGAACTTAAACATTTACCGGACAATCTTCAGTATAAGTTCCTAGGTCTAGCAGAGTCTTTGCCTGTGATTATAGCTTCAGATTTGGTTGAGGCTCAAGAGGAGAAAATATTAGATGTGTTGAGAGAGCACAAGGAAGCTATAGGCTGGACTATTGAGGATATCAGGGGAATCAACCCCTCGTTGGTAATGCGCAAGATACATTTGGAGGAGAATGCCAAGCCATCGAGGGAGCCACAAAGAAGGCTCAACCCAACTATGCAAGAGGTTGTAAGGGCAGAAGTAATTAAGCTGTTAGATGCAGGGATCATTTATCCCATCTCTGATAGCAAGTAGGTGAGCCCGATTCATGTCATGCCTGATGCGATGAAATTTACACTAACAAGTGCACTAATCGTTCAAGTAATAAAATGATGAGTGAATATCGTTCCCAACGAGGACTGATCAAATACTACAAAAATTATGACTCAACTTTTACCGTTATTTGAGCAAACGAATAATTGTAGGGGAAATATTTACTAACAATTAACTAAGAAAATAAAACAAATGACAACAATAAATAGAGTAAGACTTTCAAACTTTGGAATGAAGATTTTTATGAACTAACATGCTAAGGACTCAACTTCACCTAAACCATTATTACCAAGAGTTTCGAATGGACAAGTTTCGTTTACTACGTTTTTCAAGATGGTAGAATCCCCAATAAATTGGTTATACATATTCCAAGTCTAACCACAATCTCAAGAATCATTAACTTCAAATATCTGTATTCCAGGTCTATTCTAGATTAATTCAAATTAAGAAGCATTAAGTGTTTTTGGATTCCTTTCAGTTAAATCTCCCTATTCGGTTAAGATTTAAGCGGACCACATGAACTTCCTAGAATCCCTATTCGGTTACTCCTATTCCATTCATGACATGTTTTACCCTGACCTTTGCATAGATAACAATCCAATATCATATTTATTAGTTCAACCATTCATAAAAGCATGGCTTCTCTATTCGACACATCACCATGCCCAAACAAGGAATCAAAATAATAAAAAGCATTAAGAACAACACATTCTTTGAAAAACACATTAAATTCCACTTGTCTAAACAACAACTGAAGATATAGGTTTAGGATCCATCTATCCTTAACACAAAAATATCTACTCCATAATAATATTCAAACAATCCATGTTCATATTATAAAACATCAACATAGATAGATAAGAATAATACAAAACCGGAGAAGAATGATTTAAAAGCTTGATGCGTAGCCTCCTGGAGTGTCTCCAACTCTCCTTTGGCTTCTCCTCTTCTCCCAATTATGTTTTCTTCTTCTATGGCCGCCTCTATTCAAGCTTCCCATTTTCTTTTAGCTAGGGTTAGTATTTATAACTTTCAAAACCTGCGGACTGGCACTGCAGCCTCAGCTTTCTGGCGCTACAGCTCCAAGTTGCTGCCCCATCTTCACATATTATCACCATGTTGGCGCTGCAGCCTCAGCTTTCTGGCACTGCAGCTCCAAGTTGCTGCCCCATCTTCACATATTATCACCATTCTGGCGTTGCAGCCTCAGCTTTCTGGCGCTGCAGCTCCAAGTTTTTGTCCAATCTTCACAAATCTCTTGATTTTGAATTCAATTTGATTTAACTCCTCAATATACTATACAAAATACGAAACATAATCAAAATCCAAGATTTAAGCAATTATAACTATTAAAACATGAGAAAATATAACAAACATATAGATATTATGAACTCTTATCAAATTCCCCCACACCTAAACAACCTTCTTCTACCTTTACTCATCCTCTATAATCCAAATTATCATGCCTTAAAGATTTAAATCTAAAGACAAATAAGAAACGAACAATTTCATAGTGTAAATTCTTATAAACCACACCATGAACAATCACTTCAATGGTCTTCTCGAAATCAAAATGTGATAGGATCTAACACCCTCTCATTGGATTCACTCAATACGCTCAAAGTGTTTAGGGTATCAATGAACTCTCAAGTCAAAACATAGAAGATCTTTACCATAAGCTTGCTAATATATCACATAAATGGATTGAATTGAATGCAAAGAATCTAAGGGTCTTAAATGGGTTGTAACGAGGCTTAGGTAAGGTGTGGTGAGAAGGAATTTTTAGGTACTTTTATCAAAGGAATTATACCAACTTCTCCACACAAAGCACAACTCAATAACATCAAATGTTTTCTTCAATCAATTCACTTCCAAATAATTAAAATTGCACAACTTTTCTCTCTTTTTGGCCGGCTATATGTATGTATATATTTCTTTTTCTCCTTTTGTTTTTCTTTGTTTTTTTTTTCTCTAGCCGCCTATTTTTTTTTTTTTTCAAGGCACTTGTAACTTGAATCACTTTATTCTCAGCATCTTTCAATCCTTTCAGAGATAATTTGAAGCTTCATGTGAACAAACTAGTACGATCCTTCAATTAGAGGTTCAAAAGAGGGAAAACGACAAAAGAATGGGTTGACATTGCTTATACCATGGTTAACTTCCAACAAAAGGGCCAAGGTTCAAAATTGGCTTTCTACAGTAAAAATCAAGGTAGGCTTTTTAAGAAAGCTAAATTGCTTCACCTAAATGCCCTTATTAATTCAATGCATCAAATTCAACAATGTAGTTTCTTGACATGCATAACAAAGCAAGTTCTAGAAAAATCAACTATGTATGACAATCACTTAATTAAGAAAATGGAGTATAATATAATATGAATGCTCGTTGGCTCAAAAGCGCACAAAAAAGGTCATGTGCATTAGATCCCACACACTTTTCATTCAATCAATCATCAAGAGCAATTAATCACTGTGTAGTAAATAAGAATTCAACCATTCATGCTAATCCCTTATTATGCCTCAATTTATCTCAATAATTCACAACAATCCAGATCATTTAAGAAAAGCATCGACAAAATCTAGAATTCAAAAGAGAATGATCACAAACAAGAACGAAAGTATCACTTGGATTTTTGAAAATTTTCTTGAAAAATGACGCAAAAATTTGATCAAAATGGAGCTAAAAGTGAAGTTCAAAGTAAAATCAAATTCATATGTCAACGACCCTCCCCCACACTTAATCCATACATTGTCCTCAATGTATAAAAAATAGATGCTCAAAAACTATAAAATAACAAGAGTAAGTAGAAAACTCCCTTGAAAATGTTGAGCATCAACCAAGATATCAGTCACGTGCTTGGGGGTAAAGGTGGTGTGAATCCCATGTAAGCAAGGAAAGTTGTCATGTTCCTGTCCAATCTGGCAAGTGATTTAACAATTTCTTCTGCTTTGTTGCCCAATTCCAGGATTCAAGATTTTCCATAAGGTGTGCCCACGGGTTACGAAAATCATCTTCTACCAAAAATTGGAAAGAAAATCAAATGCACTTCGAGAAATGATAGGAAAAAAGCCAAAAATAATCTAAATAAAAGAAAAAGGAATAAAATAAAGAAAAAAAGGAAAGTAAGACAAAAAGTTGGGTTGCCTCCCAAAAGCACCAAGTTTTACGTCTTCAGCCAGACACTTATTTGTTCCTCTGGCTCTTCTTTTCCCATTTCAGACTTCACGTTCCTTGCTTCTTCTTTGATGATGAGTTTTTTAGTGGTATTAGTTCCTGAGTCCATGATGTATCTCTCCAAAGTATCTTCATTTAATGTTTTCTCCTGAAACTCCTCAATGAGGTTATCAACAATATCCACTTGAAAACAAGAAGAAGTAGAAAACCCAGAGGGGTATTTCATAATTTTATACATATCAAAAACTACTTGCTCATCATTGACTCTTAAAGTCAATTTCCCTTGTTGTACATCAATTAGGGCTCTCCCTGTAGCAAGGAATGGACGTCCAAGTATAAGAGGTACCTCACGATCCTCTTCCATGTCAAGAACAATGAAGTCTACAGGGAATATAAATTTATCAACCTTTACCAGTACATCTTATATAATTCCACGTGGTCTCTTAATAGATCGATCAACTAATTACAATAACACTGTTGTTGTTTTAATTTCTTCTAATCCAAGTTTCCTGAAAATTGAAAGAGGCATAAGATTAATACTGGCACCAAGGTCACATAAAGCTTTATCAAAAAATGAATTTCCCAAAGTGCAAGGTATAGTAAAACTCCCTGGATCTTTCAATTTTAGAGGTAGCTTATTTTGTAGTATAGTGCTGCACTCTTCAGTTAACATTACCGTTCCATGTTCCTCGAGCTTCCGTTTATTAGACAAAATTTCCTTCAAAAATTTAGTGTAGCTAGGCATCTGTGATAAAGCCTCTGCAAATGGAATGTTAATATACAATTTCTTGAAAATCTCTAAACATTTTGAAAATTGCTTATCTAGTTTTTATTTTATAAATTTTTGAGGATAGGGAAGAGGTGGCATATATTTAGTTTCAGAGTTAGAATCGATCAAACCTTTACCAGTAGACTTCTTTTCCGAAACAAGCTTCTCCTCTTGCATGGTCTCTTCTTTCTTGCCTTCTTGATTAGTGATTTCTTTAGATTTTGGCTCATCCAATTATGTGCCACTCCTTAGTGTTATGGCCTTGACATCCTCCTTAGGATATTTTTCCGTGTTGCTCGGAAGAGAACCTTGTGCACGTCCAGAAATTATGGTTGCTAGCTGGCCGACCTGAACTTTCAGATTTTTGATGGATGCTTCTTGATTTTGGAATCTAGTTTCTACTGTACTTAAGAATTTGGCCATCATGTCCTCCAAGTTGGACTTTTTTTCTTGAGGAGGATATTCAGGATGAGGTTGCTTCGCATTGCTTTGATTCCACGAGAAGTTTGGGTGATTCCTCCATCCAGGATTATATGTGTTGCTGTATGGATTGTTTTGCCTGTGAAAATTTGAAATAAAATTAGCTTGTTCAGCAGATGAATTATATGCAAATTGATTACCTTCTTGACAGTTACTGCTGTGGTGGCCAATACCACCACACAATTCACATATAACATGTGTAGTAGGATAAAGTCCATCTATCTTCTTGGTGAAAACCTCCATTTGTGCTGTTAAAGCTGTAACAACATCTATATTGTGCAATCCTGAGGCTCTGTTAACAGGTAACCTCTCAACTGGCCATTGATAAGAATTGGTGGCCATCTCTTCTAGCAAATCAAGAGCCTCTTCTGGAGTTTTTCTCATGATCGTGCCACCTGCAGCTGCATCAATCATATTTCGGGTTGTACTGGTTAAACCATTATAAAAGGTTTGTACCTGCATCCAAGTGGGCAACTCATGATGATGACATCTTCTCAAAAGGTCTTTAAAACGTTCCCATGCCTCATAGAGTGATTCTCGATCGACCTGCAAAAACATAGTAATTTCATTACGTAACTTTGCAGTTTTTGCAGGAGGGAAGTATTTCCCTAAAAAAATTTGTGCCAATTCTGCCCATGTCGTTATGGATCCAGCTGGCAAAGAAGTCAACCAGCTTTTTGCTTTATCCCTCAATGAAAATGGGAAAAGCCTTAAGCGAATTGAATTTTTCGATACTCCGTTATGCTTGAATGTGTCACAAATTTCAAGGAAATTCGTTAAGTGAACATTTAGATCTTCTTGCGATAGGCCCCCAAATTGTACTGAATGCTGAATCATCTGAATGATGACGGGTTTAATTTCAAAATTGTTCGCTTGTATAGGTGGACGCTGAATGCTAAATTCAACACCATCCATCTTTGGCATGGCATAATCCCACAGTGCACGTTGCACCTCTGCATTGTTTCCTTCTGCCATTGTGTTAACTGTTACTGGTACTGCTCTTCTCAAAGCGTGAAAAGTGCGCTCAATCTCTGGATTCAATTCCGCAAGTATTCTCCCACTAGTACGTGTCATGCACTAGTAACAAAAACCTTGCAAAATAGACTTAAAAACCAAATTAATAAACTCTCAAATTAACTAGCAGAATCACAATAAATGTAATATTTTATTTCAGTCCCCGGCAACAGCGCCAAAAACTTGATGCGATGAAATTTACACTAGCAAGTGCACTAATCGTTCAAGTAATAAAATGATGAGTGAATATCGTTCCCAACAAGGACTGATCAAATACTACAAAAATTATGACTCAACTTTTACCGTTATTTGAGCAAACGAATAATTGTAGGGGAAATATTTACTAACAATTAACTAAGGAAATAAAACAAATGACAACAGTAAATAGAGTAAGACTTTCAAACTTTGGAATGAAGATTCTTATGAACTAACATGCTAAGGACTCAACTTCACCTAAACCATTATTACCAAGAGTTTCGAATGGACAAGTTTCGTTTACTACGTTTTTCAAGATGGTAGAATCCCCAATAAATTGGTTATCCATATTCCAGGTCTAACCACAATCTCAAGAATCATTAACTTCAAATATCCGTATTCCAGGTCTATTCTAGATTAATTCAAATTAAAAAGCATTAAGTGTTTTTGGATTCCTTTCAGTTAAATCTCCCTATTCGGTTACGATTTAAGCGGACCACATGAACTTCCTAGAATCCCTATTCGGTTACTCCTATTCCATTCATGGCATGTTTTACCTTGGCCTTTGCATAGATAACAATCCAATATCATATTTATTAGTTCAACCATTCATAAAAGCATGGCTTCTCTATTCGACACATCACCATGCCCAAAGAAGAAATCAAAATAATAAAAAGCATTAAGAACAATAAAACACACACTTTAAAAAACACATTAAATTTCACTTGTCCAAACAACAACTCAAGATATAGGTTTAGGATCCATCTATCCTTAACAAAAAAATATCTACTCCATAATAATATTCAAACAATCCATGTTCATATTATAAAACATCAACATAGATAGATAAGAATAATACAAAACCGGAGAAAAATGATTTAAAAGCTTGATGCGTAGCCTCCAAGAGTGTCTCCAACTCTCATTTGGCTTCTCATCTTCTCCCAATTCTGTTTTCTTCTTCTACGGCCGTCCCTATTCGAGCTTCCCGTTTTCTTTTAACTAGGGTTAGTATTTATAACTTTCAAAACCCGCGGGCTAGCACTGCAGCCTCAGCTTTCTGGCACTGCAGCTCCAAGTTTCTGTCCAATCTTCACAAATCTCTTGATTTTGAATTCAATTTGATTTAACTCCTCAATATACTCTACAAAATACGAAACATAATCAAAATCTAAGATTTAAGCAATTATAACTATTAAAATATGAGAAAATATAACAAACATATAGATATTATGAACTCTTATCAATGCCCAAGCGAGCTGGATTAACGGTAGTGAATAATAAAGACGATGAGTTGGTACCAACTCGTGTTCAGTCAGAATGGAGAGTGTGTATAGACTACCGTAAACTAAACTCTGCCACAAAGAAAGATCATTTTCCACTCCCATTTATTGATCAGATGGTGGAGCGTTTGGCTGGGCATGAGTATTATTGTTTTTTGGATGGTTATTCTGGATATAACCAGGTCCCCGTGGACCCCAAAAATCAGGAAAAGACAACATTTACCTGTCTTTTTGGGACATTCGCCTACCGTCGTATGCCTTTTGGGTTATGCAATGCACCTGCTACTTTTTGGCGGTGCATGGTCAGCATATTCTCTGACATAGTGGAGCGTTCTTTAGAGATTTTCATGGATGACTTCTTTGTCTTTGGTTCATCATTTGAGGAGTGTCTGCAACATCTCACTTTCGTTTTAGTGTGGTGCAAGGAGAAGAACCTGGTGCTTAATTGGGAGAAGTGCCATTTTATGGTCAAGCAAAGTATTGTACTGGGGCACGTCATATCTCATCGAGGGATTGAGGTCGATAAAGCGAAGGTGGACTTGATTTCCAACCTTCCACCCCTACGTATAGTGAAGGAGGTTCGATCTTTTTTGGGCTATGCAGGATTCTATATGGGCTATGCAGGATTCTATAGGCGATTTATCCAGAATTTCAGCAAGATCGCCCGGCCCTTATGCAAGTTATTAATGAAGGATGCCCCATTTGTAGTTGATGAAGATTGTAAGAACACATTTGGGGATCTGAAGATGATTCTGACGTCCACACCCATTATTCAGCCACCCAACTGGGGTGTACCTTCTGAAATTATGTGTGACGCATCAGACTATGCTGTTGAAGTTGTTTTGGGGCAGTGTGTTGATAAAATTCCCCATGTTATTTATTATGCAAGTCAAACTCTAAACGACGCACAACTCAATTACTTTACCACTGAGAAGGAGTTGCTAGCAGTCGTTTTTGCATTAGACAAGTTCAGATCCTACTTGTTAGGATCTAAAGTCATTATCTACTCGGACCATGCAGCATTGAAGTATCTTTTCTCTAAAAAAGATGCTAAATCTCATCATATCCGATGGATCTTGCTACTTCAAGAGTTCGACATAGAGATTCGGGATAAGAAAGGTTCCGAAAATGTGGTGGCGAACCATTTGTCTAGGTTGATAGTGGATTTCACTGAGGCCACCACTCCCATTTTTGAGACCTTTCCTGATGAGCAATTGATGCACATTGCTCACAATCCCGCGCCATGGTTTGCTGATATAGTGAACTATCTTGTCACTGGTCAAATGCCTTTACATTGGGGGCGACAAGATAAATCAAAGTTTTTGGCCATGGTAAAACATTTTTTCTGGGATGATCCTTACCTGTTCAAGTATTGTCCCGATCAGATCATCAGAAGGTGTATTCCTGAGCATGACCAATCTAATGTCATCACATTTTGTCATGATCATACTTGTGGAGGCCATTTCAGTGCTAAAAAGACCACTGTAAAGATTTTGTAGTGCGGATTCTATTGGCCTACCCTGTTTCGAGACTCTCACACTTACTGTGTATCTTGTGAGCGTTGCCAAAAGCTAGAGAGTATTTCTAAAAGGAATACGATGCCCCTCAACCCTATTCTGATTGTTGAGATTTTTGACGTGTGGGGCATTGATTTTATGGGACCTTTCCCAAACTCCTTTGGCTATCTGTACATTCTAGTTGCTGTGGACTATCTGTCCAAATGAGTGGAAGCAGTTGCATGCAAGACCAATGACCATAGAGTTGTGGTCCATTTTTTAAAGAACAATATCTTTGCTCGTTTTGGCACACCTCGAGCAATTATAAGTGATGAAGGTAAGCACTTTTGCAATAGGATTTTTGAGCAGTTGATGAAGAAGTATTTCATCACACACAAAGTTGCCACCCCCGTATCACCCACAGACGAGTGGACAAGTGGAAATTTCCAATCGCGAGATTAAGCACATTTTGGAGAAAACTGTGAACCCTAATAGAAAGAACTGGTCTCTGCGATTGACTGATGCACTGTGGGCATATCGAATAGCATTTAAGACGCCAATTGGCATGTCTCCATATCGTATTGTGTACGGAAAAGCCTGTCACTTTCCAGTCGAATTAGAGCATAGAGCCTATTGGGCTATCAAACAACTGAACTTTAATCTTTTAAAGGCTGACTCCCAAAGGAAGCTCCAACTAAATGAATTGGAGGAGCTGCGAAATGATGCATATGAGTGTGCATGGTCATACAAAGCACAAATGAAGAAGACTCATGACCAAAACATTTTGAGATGAGCTTTTGAGCCGGGTTAAAAAGTTCTTCTTTACAACTTACGCCTGCATCTCTTCCCAAGCAAGCTCAAGTCTCAATGGACCGACCCCTTTATTATTCGGTCAGTTTTTCCTTATGGAGCCATCAAGATTGAAGATCCAAAGAATGGTAGCACTTTCAAGGTAAATGGACAGAAGCTAAAACCATTCTTGGAGTTGAGGAGTCCGGACGTTGAGACAATTTTGTTGACGGATCCTATTTACTCTGATTGAGGGTCATCTACTAAGAAGAGTATGGCTGAAGAATTTAAACTTAGCGCTCATGGGAGGCACCCTACAGCTTATTCTTTTTGTTTGTTTATTATTTTACATATTTATGATTAATGTTTGTTTCTAGTATTTTTTTTTTCTAGTCTTTATTTTTCAGGGACAACGTGTACTTTAGATCAAGTTTGGGGGTATGTTATGAGCCATACCAGTCCAGATAGTTCTCCATATCCCAGGTCAACTCTTTCCATATTACTCACACATTAGGGTCAATGTGTAGTTTAAGTTTGGGGGTATGGGAGACATATTACACACACTTTGTCCTAATTTGTTGTTGTTTTTTTTTAATGCATGCTCATGTTATTTGAAATTTTGGTTAATCTAAACAATTTCTGTGATGCGATTCATTGGTGAGCTTAAATTTTGGAACACATGATCTGTTGATAAAGTTTTAAAATTTGGTTACTTACTTGAGGCATTTGAGAATTCACATGTTTGATCTCTAATCTAACACGAGCACATTAGTACGCATTACGTGAGGTACGACATGTGATTTTAATGTGTACGTTTCTATCTTAACTGAAACGGGATGACTTATTGGATTAACACTTTGGCATAAAAAAAAAGAGAATGAAAAAGATGATTATAAATAAACTTTCCACTGAGTAACTGGACCTCTTGCCTCAGTAAGCAATGAGTGTTCACGTCAAAAGGTTAGAATTTTTTTTAATAGCATTAAGGCCAATTTAATTTCGTAGCCTTTTTGACTCGAATTAGTAAGTCCTAAGGGGTGTCTGTACACCTAATGCCCTAAAACTATCTGGTTTGGGAGTCATTGATTCAACAATCGCTACATTGGTCAATTAGAAAGCTTAAGGAAACTAAACATAACAGAGCCTTACAAAAAATAGAAGAAAATAAAAACAATGCCATTTTTGTTCATTCTGATGAGAAATGCGATGAATCTTGAGACATAAAGACCTTACACATTGGACTCATTCGGAAGCTTCATTTTTATTTACTAATTCACTTCACACTGAGTCAGACTTATGATGCATTAACCTGCCTTTTGTAAGTAATTAGATTTTAACATTTCTATTCATTGCGAAGATGGATTTATCTTTTTAAGCTTGCTCATGAATCATTATCGTGGTGGTGTGTGCTCCTAAAATCTTTGGATACCATGAGTTATGAACTTATCTTTATATTCTTTGTTTTTTCATTTAGTTTTTAGTTTCGTATTGCTATGGGACTAGCAATATGTAAGTTTGGGGGTATTTGATGAGTGCTAAATATTACATGTTTTAGCCCCTTAGTTCACATTTGTTGAGTTCTTAGTTATGTTATTTCGTGCTATTTTATCTATTTTCTGTGTTTTTATAGGTTTTGGAATAAAATGAAGCAATGTGGAAACTTCAGGGCTTAAAGAGAAAAAGCTGAGGATGCCTAGTGCGATTAAGCGTACAGCACATGCGATCGATCGCACCTGCGATTGTGCGTACAAGGCATGAGATCAATCGCACCTGCACTCGAGCGCACCAGACTTGCGATCGATCGCAAGTGACTCACACATCCCACATTGGAGAGGAAACAATAGCAGTATCATATATATTGCAGCGTATTGTGATACGCTTGAGCGCACCAGACTTGCGATCGATTTCAAGTGACTCGCACATCCCACATCGGATAGGAAGCACTTACAGCGCGCCAGACACATTGCATCGCACCATACTGCGATCGATCGTAACAGACTTGCGATCGATCGCAAAGGACCAGTATCCCACATCGAATTTACAGCTCATTGTACTCTGGGAATTCCCTTATATAAACACTACCTCACTTCATTATTCAGTGTGCAGTCTGGTGGATTTCTACTAGCATTCTAGTAGATCTCCTAAGGGCTTTTGCCTCTACCGGGGGAAGTACTGCCCAACAAGGTATGAAATTTCTCCCAATGTACAGTTAGTTTTAATTCTTTTCAAGTTTTTAATGCTTAGCACTTTTTATTGTGAAATTTAGTTTCATGATCATGAGTGGCTAAAATCTTCAGCTAAGGTTGAAGATGAAGCCTCGCCATTGTTTAACATTATATGTTTAGATATGTTCATAAAATTCTGATATGTTTAGTTTAAATGTTCTATTTCAATTGTTTGAGTAAATTCTTACAATTGATAGTTTTTAATTGTTCTGTTGGATATTCTGCGTGATTTATCCGATGGATACATCGAATCTTTTTCGATTAAATTGGATTTCCTGTGTGATTTGTTAAAAGCGGATACATTGGATGCTTTTGGTTTAATTGGGATATTCGTTGTTTTTTGTTTAAGTTGGATTCATGGATTGTTTTGATAGATTATTTTTATATAGAACATGAAGATATATGCTTTACTTTGGTTGGATGGATTCAGAAACCTTAGCATTTTCATCATTAGTTATTAAATTAATTTAGTTTAGTTTATATTTGATTTGCAAAAATATAATTCACAATTCAGAACTAGGTTAAAATAAGGTTAGTTTAGATAAAAAGCTATTTTCACAACGTATTCCCTGTGGATTCGATCTCGCACTTGCACAACACTATATTGCAAACGATTCGTGCGCTTGCGAGTAATTTAAAACTCACAATAGGGTGCCCAAACCCAACAGAGCTCCGACCACTGTTACATTCACTACTATCTTTGTTCTCTTTTCCTTGGGATTTTTTTTCCTTTGGAACAAGTTTTCTCTTTTAGATTTAGCTAAATTAAGAAAAAAATAAAATTTTATAGAGTAATTAAAAATATAATATAAAAATTTATATAATAAATAAATGGGTACTCATCAGGTCGGATACCATTACACCTATACCCACACCCATACCCGCACCTGTACATGATAGGTATTGTAATAAAAAAATAGCCTCCAAACTCGGCCCAATAGGGTTGAGTTTTATGAGTACCCGACGATTATGGGTAAAATTGCCATCCTTAGGTATACCCGACCTATTTTCGGCATTAACAAAATTAGTGTCGTCTGTGGGAACAGAGAGTAAGACTTATCTCTGTTGAAAATGTTTCCCAAGAAAATCCTAACACGAAATACCACACAAACAACCTCTGTGGTCAACCCATCCAAATTACCACCATTCCCACTTCTAATGGAAGGGAAGAACCCTTATCGTGCCTCGAGGAGTAATAATCCAACCGAGGTAAAAAAAAAATGGTCCCTACTTAACCAACAACCTGGTTCGCACTAGAACCAAGTAGTCTGACGAGAAACCTATGAGGTAGACCTTAACGAACCTGTCGGTAAGACAATGTAAAATGCCCTTTAGCGTCGACTTGAAGAAATACTCGCATGCCTCGGACAATCTAAACCAAGCAGAAGTTGAAATCACCAGTCTACAGTCTGAATCACCTATTCCACCTAAAAGACTACAAAGCTAGCACCTGACATCAGAGTACCTGACTCAAGCCAAGTTGACATAGCCCCCCGCAAAGTCCTAAACGCTCGATCCGAGATGATGAGTCTGTCTCAAACTCGCATCTACCAAAGAGGCTATAAGAACAAGACAAGTCCGAGCAAGCAACTGAAAGAAATGAATGAGTGTATCGAACTCGCCTTCAAAGACAGCCGAGGAAACATCCTCGATGAAATCAGGCCAATGGGCAATCCATTATCCCAGTAGCTCATGGATGAAAAAATGCCACCAAATTTCAAAATTCCCTATATGGAGCCATATGAAACTTTCAAGTCTTTGATGTTCCTCCATAGCCACTCACAAGCAGCGATGTACCGTGCATTCTCAATTGCCCTTAAAGAGACAGCAAGGACATGGTTCTCTAGGTTGCCTATAGGGTAGATAAAGTCATTTGATGAACTCAATGAAATGTTTGCGACATATTTCTTTTGTAGTCATGCCTTAAATGGACCCCTAAAAGCTTGCTGAGCATAACATAGCATGTAGATGCGACCCTTTGTGACTACATCTCAGGATTCACCACGGCCATAGCACAAGTAAGGAACCTGGATCAAAAGCTGGTAGTCATAGCCTTCACTAATGGCCTCAAAGCTTTTGACTATAACCACTACCTCTCCAAGAACCTATTACAAACCATGTCGGCCCTTCTAGCCAAGATAGACGAGTTTGTGATCGTTGAAGAATACCAAGCCTTCCGTAAAATAAGAGAATATGCATTGACACGCAGAAAAAAAAAGAACTCAAAGAGCACAAGTCCACGAGTGAGTAAAAAAAAGGAGAACAAAAATATGCTTGGAGAAGCAAAAAATCAAGAGTATCTAGATGATACGAGACTTATATTCCCCTCAACACCTCGAGGGTTAACCTCTTGATGGAGATAGTAAACCAAGACATCATCATATGGCCTCTCAAGATCAATAATCCAGTTGGAAAAAGAGACATGAGTCGTTTCTGTCACTTTCATAAGGATTACGACCATGACACAGATGAATGTAGACACCTGAAGGATGAAATTGAAAGATTGATACAAAGATGATACTTAAAGAAGTTCATAAAGATAAAATAAAAAGAAGCCCAAGCCGAAGAAGCCTAGGTGGATAAAGCCTAGGCCGAAGAAGTCTAGACCATAAGGAGAATAGTAAACCAAGACAAAGTCCGAGTAAGAGGAAGAATAACAGGAGACAATGGACCCTCGAGAAGAAGTTTGATAATGCTCCAACAGTAGGCTTCATTCGAACTATCTTTAGGGGGACAACGTCTAGAAGAAAATCCTTGAATTCATGAAGGGTATATGCCTGCTTTATAGGATCAATTGAAGGACCGATAAAAAAGGCGTGAGTTGATCAATCCACCAGATTCTCAAATGAAGACCTTGAAGGAGTAAAACTCCCTCACGATGACGCAATTTTCATAACTTTGGTTATCTCAAACTTTGCAGCGGAAATAATCTTACAAGACAACCGGTCCTTCTAAGACATGTTGTACTTCGACACTTTCAAAAAGATGAAACTATCAGAAGACCGCCTAAAACTAGTTTGTATGGGTTCTCATGTGAGCAGTGTACCCAAAAAGAAGCATATAGTTGCTGGTGACAGTAGGAACTGCGCCTTGCCAAACCACCATTTTGAGCACTTTCCTAGTTATAGACTTCCCTTCTTCATACAATACAATCTTGGATGGCTAAAGATGAATGCCATTAAAGTGGTAGTCTCAACATTTCATTTGAAATGAAGTTCTCAATAGAAAATGGAGTAGAAAAAGTAAAGGGAAACCAAGTTGTAGCCTAGACCTATTACTTGGCCTCACTAAAGGGAAAAAAACAAGGTGGGTGTCCATCAAATAGAAGATCTGAGGGATGACTCCAAGATCCAAAGAAGAAGACCCATATAAGATTTGGTAGCAATACCCCTCGCCGAATAAGAACCAGACAAAGTAGTGTAGATCAGTGCAGGTTTGGAGGGAGAACTCCGAATGTAGCTGGTTTTATTTCTAAAAAATTAGATATGTATTCTCCTGGTCGACAATTAACATGTCAAGAATCGACCCAAAGACAATGGTATACCATATAAATAGCGACCTTAATCAAAAGTTGGTCGTAAAAATGAAAGGAGCTTTCACAATAAAGAGATAGTTAGCAATTGATGCAGAAGTCAACAAACTCCTCGAAGCTGGTTTAATAAGAGAAATTGACTACCCCCAATGGCTGGCCAATGTAGTGATGGTGAAGAAAACAAATGGAAAATAGAGGATTTTCATTGATTTCACCGACTTAAACAAAGCTTGTTCGAAAGATAACCTTTCTTAACCAAAAATTGATCAGCTAGTCAACGCGACTTCAGGGTATGGGATGTTGAGTTCCATGGATGCATACTCGAGATACAACTAGATCAGAATATACAAGCCAGATCAATCGAATACCGTATTTGTGACAGAAAAGGCCTCTACTACTATAATATAATGCCTTTCAGATTAAAAAACACTAAAACGACATATCAAAGGCTCGACAACAAACTGTTCAAGAACTAGATTGGAAGAAACATGGAGGTGTATGTTAATAATATGCAAGTAAATAGCATACAAGTAGTTCATTATGTGGCTGATCTAGAAGAATGTTTATTAGTACTAAGAGAGCACCAGATGAAGCTCAATCCGTCAAAATGCACGTTTGGGGTAACATCGGAAAAATTTATCGGTTTTGTAGTCATCCAGAGGGGAACTGAAGAAAACCCTAAGAAAATCAAGGCCGTACTAGACATGGAAGCCCCAAGAAGTGTGAAAGAAGTACAACAACTTACTAGTCGAACCACCGTGCTAGGCTGCTTCATGTCCAGGCCAGCGGAGAAGTGCTTGCCTTTCTTCAAGGCACTGAAGAAGATCCCCAATTTCTAGTGGATAGAAGAATATCATAGCTTATTCAAAGAACTGAAGAGATACTTGAGTTCACTGCTCTTCCTAACTAAACCAAAAAACGAGGAAAACTCTACTTATACCTCGCAGTAAGTGAAGTTGCTGTTGCTTCGATCCTCGTAAGGAAGGAGGAGAAGATACTTAGGTTGATTTACTACATTTATAGAATACTTCAAGATGTAAAGGCACGGTAACAACTCCTCGAGAGATTGGCATTCACAGTAGTCATATCGGCCCAAAAGCTATGACTCTACTTCCAATCATGCCTTATCAGTGTACTAATAAATCATCTTTTGAGGACAATACTTTAAAAACCCAACCTCTCAGGATGACTTATAAAGCGGTCTATTAAGTTAGGAGAATTTGAGATCAAATATAAGCCAAGGCTAGCAATCAAGGCCCAAGCACTAGCTAACTTCATTGTCGAGGGCATGTTTCCTGATGAGACATTGAAAGAACAAGAAGGAAAAAAGGAAAAAAAGTACCAGAGTTAAAAACTCTTTATAGGTGGTTCCTTTTATGATTGAGGGAGTGATGCAGGCCTCATCCTAGTTAGCACCGAAGAGTTCATAGTTGAGTACGCCTTACATTTTAAATTTAGAGCATCAAATAATGAGGGAGAGTACGAAGCCCTCCTAGTCGGATTAAAACTAGCACGATCTCTGATTGTTGAACATTTAAAAGTATTCAACGACTCTTAGTTAGTGGTGAGCCAAGTAATCGGAGAGTATAAGGCAAAAGGGACGCAGATTATCAAATACCTAGCTAGAGTAAAGCAGTTGATAAGCATGTTCAAAGAAGTCAATGTAAATCGAGTACCAAAAGTAAAGAATGCCAAGGTCGATACTTTAGCACAAGTAGCATCTTCCAATACCTCTGACCTCCCCAGAGTGGTATATGTTGAGATCCTAACAAGACAAAGTGCAGATGAAGTTGAAGTCATGGACATCGATGATGAGCTGAGCTGTATAAACCCAATCATCGAGTACCTAGAAAAGAGATGAGCTCCCAAAGATAAGAACAAAAGCAAAGAAGCTCTTATCAAGAGTGGTATATTATTGTACGATTGGAAACCAGCTGTATCGTCGATCCCTTATGCAACTTAACCTTAAGTGCCTCAAAACTAGAAAGACCGATTACGCCCTAAGGGAGATTCATGAGGGAATTTGAAAAAATCACTTGGGTGGGTGAGCTTTGGCCCACAAAATCTTTAGACAAGGCTACTTCTGGCAAAGACTTCAGAAAGAAGCCGCAAATTTCGTGAAGAAATGCATCAACTGTCAAAAGTTCGCACCGATCCCCTGCTCCCCAGTAAATCCACTAATAGTTATAACCAACATGATCCCATTTGCGATATGGGGTGTATATATACTTGGCCTTTTCCCCGAGAACCTGGGTAGTTGAAGTTCCTGATTATGGAAACTGACTACTACACCAAGTGGACAGAGGCAGAACCGCTTGCAAGAATAATAGAAGACAAAGCCAAAGAATTTATTTGGAAATCAGTGCTATGTTAATATGGGATCCCAAGGGCCCTGATAACTAACAATGGAAAATAGTTTAAAGAAGCACGGTTCTAAAGATTCTACCAAGACCTACAGATTGACCAACGATATACATCGGTCGGATGCTCACAAGCCAATGGCCAAGCTGAGGTCACAAACAGAACTATATTGCAAACCTTGAAGAAGCGACTCAAAAACGCTTGAGGACTTTGGGTGAAAGAGTTGTTGCATGCACTATGGGTCTACAAGACCACAACTCGATCACCGATAGGAGAAACACCTTTTTCCTAACTTTCAGATCTAAGGTTGTGGTCCCGATTGAGGTAGAAGAACCTTCCCTCAAAGTTCAACTCTTCAATCCAAACAGCAATGATGAAGGCTTAAGAATGAACCTAGACCTACATAAAACCATGGTCATTTGGCGAAAAATTTATCACCAAATCTAAACTATTCATAGTTTGTTCTTTATCGATAATAATTTAAACAAGCCCTTAACACACTACTTATGCAAGTAATTCTTGTACATATTCATATTATATGCTCATACCTATATGAAAGTTCTTGAGTCTCACACCTTAAAAAAAAAAAAGACTTGACAAAACAAATTTTTGAGCCAAACTAAAGCTAAGAAGTTAATAGACAAGTTTATAATAACCTTAGCTAATCTTTATTCTTCTAAAGATTCTCAACCTCTTCAATTGTCAAGGAATTTCCAAGCCGACTCACCTAACTTGAACGCGTGCGATGAATGATTCGTGCGTACACATCTTTTAGAATGCGTGCAAGCCATCTTGATTAATTTAAATCTTAAACAAAAGATAGTTAGTGCAAAATAACTTAGTTTTGTCATGAAAAATCAATGTAGGCTCAACCAGTGCTTTACAAAAAGATGCAAAGTCTGTGGTTTGTTATTGTGTGTAGGTTGTAAACCTTCAATTGTTGATGCTTCTTTTGTATTTATAGCCATCCGCAAGCAAATATATTTCTTGGTTCTTAATCTTCTCATCCACTTCCCCACTATTCTTCAGTGGTTGTCTAATAACTGAATTAACTTCCACTCTCTTTTGTTGTACAAATTTCATGGAGATCATGGGGAACATAGAAAATATGGGAGACTTTGTCAAAACGGTTGCTGACTTCTCTTGAATTCTCATTGTTGACGTGACCCTGCTAGACCAACATTTTGCTTAGTTATAGACAGTGTGACTAGGTCAGGCCGTAATTTTGTTCCAACTTAGGCTGACAAACCCAAATCTCACTGATTATTCTAATGGAGGTTCCTTCTTTTTAGGGCAATAATTACTCACTAACTGATCATGCTTCATGGATGCAAAATATCTTCCACTAAGCATTTTTTCAACAATTTCTTCCTCAAAATAAGACCATGATCTTCTCCACTAACTATTCCCTCAATTATTTGAGAAAATCAAGGGAGTGAATTAAGATTAAGACAACCAACTTATTTTTCTGCCTAGTCTATGCCGTTAAAAAAAATCTAAGCCGTCTTTAACCTCTAGTACAGGCCACGCTGACAATCCAAGCAGAAGAAAACCAAAATTTGCCTTAATGCTTCATCGATCGTCAATGCGACAAAATTTGCTAAAATTAGGGGTTAACAAGCATTAACAACACTAAAATCTCTTTCGTTTGGAAAAAGGGATAATCTCTTTGCTAACAGAAGAAGATAATCATAGTAGTTTAATTCAAGAGGAATTTGTCTTTAGTGCAGGAAATGGTAATTTGATTAACTTCTGGAAAGATGAATGGATAGTTGGAATCAGCCTTAAAAACACCATGAGTGTTTGCCTTACTAGTTTTGAGGGATGGATCTATTGACAAGTTTGGTAATTTCCAACAAATCAGCGTACATCTTTCCTAGTAAATAGAAGGAAATAAGGAAGAACACTCAAGGAAAGAACCTGTTGCTAGTCATCTTAAGTTCAATGTAGATGGTTCTTCACGAGGGAAACTGGGCCTTGCCGGTACAGGTGGTGCCTTAAGGGATTGTTCAGAAAGCATATTATCTACTTTCTCCTTTAGTTTGGGTGTGACTGAATCAAAGTTCGCTGAAATTAAAGCAATATGTGAAGCTCTGTATGTTAAGGTAGGGGGCGGCAAGTAGGGGGCAGCACCATGAATGCTCCATGAATGCTCCATAGGGAGGGGCAGCACCATAAATGCTCTATAGGTAGGGGGCAGCACCATAAATGCTCCATAGGTAGAGGATGGTACCATAAATGCTCCATAACTCCTTACCTAAACTCCACCAGCATTTGTGTTTTTTGAAAGCCTATAAATACTCTTCAGCTTTCATTTGTAAGACACCAAGTAGAGAAGAGAGAACTTGAGAGAAAATATTGTGAGAGATATAAGTGTCTCGTACAAAATACAATTGAGTGTGGGTTGTGAGTTGTAAGTGTTGTAAACACTTTGTATATTTTATCCCTTTAGTAAAAAACGATCTGCAGCAAGTCCGGAGACGTAGGCACATTTTGCCAAACTCCGTTATCAAATTTGTGTGTGTTATTTTCGCTGTTATTTCGCATTTTCACTAATCTGGTTTATAGGGAAATCTGTGTAATTTCCCCAACACTGCAAATCTACAAAAGCTATGACAGATGGAAGGATTTCAAGCTTATAATCGAAAGTGATTCTATGGTAGCCATTACTTGAATTCAGAATGATGACAAAAGACCATAGAAACTCTGCAATGTTTTTCTAGAAATTCACAACTCATTGGTAGAATTGGGTGATGTCCTATTCTAGCTCATTCCTAGATAAGCAAGTTAACTTGCTGATTCTTTAGCCAAAGCTGGTGTTAACAGAAGGCAACAGCTTCTTTTATGGTACTGAACTTTGCTTGTGAACATCTTGCGAAATACTGAATAAGGAAAAAGAAGTTGGAATTGGATTTTAAGGAATAGGCTGTGTTAACTAATAGTGTGCTTGAAGAGGGTGCTTAATGATTTTATTTTAGTGTTGGGTATCTTCTTTTCAAACCAGATATTGGCTCTTTGGTCTTTCTGCAGATTTGTTTTTGCTGCAGCACTTGTATAATTACTTTATCATAACGGAATATTTTTGCTGTTAAAAAAAAGGTCCGTCATGACAAGAATTTTTTTTGGGCTGAGCCATGACAGGAAATTTATATACTTGTAAACCGTATTGGTGCAAATAACTTTCCATGTTCATAAAAAGGAAAGGAATCATAAAAAAAAAATAAACTGAACAAGCATTATAACAATTTCATTCTTTACTCGTATCTAAGGAGAAGAGGAACACCCCTTTTTTTTTTTTTTTTTTTTTTTTTAGGTGTCTCCATGTGTAATAAAACGGATTGCTTAAGATACATTGTTAGCTTTACCTCACAATTTTTACATCGTAAACAATTTCATTCTGTATTAATACAATATGAACCTGAGTGCAATGAAAAACGAGAAAACCCCATTTCTTTTTTATGTGACTCCATGTGCAATGAAATGGATTGCTTAAGATATATTATAAGCTAACAATTTTTACAATAGAAGAATCATACTCAAAATAAACATAAAGAAGCATAACAATTTCATTTTTTATTAATATCATATGAACTTGAGTCCCCGTATACGGAGAAGAGAAAAACCCTTTTCTTTTTTTTATCTTACTCCATGTCCAATGAAATGGATTGCTTGAGATGTCTAGTTTACTTCGAATCTACTTGTTGATAATCAGAATTTAGATAATATGTTAGCTACAAGAGAATAGAATTAAGCGATAATTAATTAAGTTCAAGTCTGCATGTCTGCTTTTATAATAACTACGCAGATAATCATAAACTACAATAGGATAACACATAACTACAATAGGATAACACATAAAATTATGTTTGTCATCATCCTAAATTATTTTGGAGTAGGGGAAATACACAAAAACTCATATATATCCTTATGTCTCAGTCATGGCCGATTCATCTGAGTCATATATACATAATTTCTCTAAAACTATACAATATAATTGATCATAAAAAGAGGCTAGCTGCTAGCTTCAACCCTTCACATGCACAAAAAAAATGTGTTGATCATTTGTGATGGTTGATTGTAATACCATATTTAATAATTGTATCAGCAAATACTTAATTTTTTTCTCTTCTTCAATTGTTCTTTTGCCGATTCCTCCATCTCCATTGATCATGCAATTAAGAAAATGCACTTTTCTCATCTAAAAAGAGGAAGGGTATTATGAACTGTATCATTTTGATCTTCTTGATGATCACTTGCCATCAATGACCCAGTATTTTGTGTCTTCTCTTCAATGAATGTGAGTGAAGGAGAGGGAATGGCAATGGTGAGATCAAGATTCAAATTAGAGGAACCTGAAGTTTCAACTTTGAGGTCACTTCCAGTATCGGACAACCTATCATTGTCACAAGAAGATACTAATTTGTGATTGCGTGCTTCTTTCTTATTTATTGATGTGTGTATTATAGCAGATGCAGCCATGGGTGGAGGAGGAGGGGGATATTGGTTCAACCGATGGTTATTAGGATCAATACCCATTTTTATTAACTTCCTTCTTACATGAGAGTTCCAATAATTCTTCACTTCATTGTCGGTTCGCCCTGGCAACCTTCCAGCTATCAACGACCATCTAGCATCCACAAAACCAAAACACCGTATTTAGGAAATTTCCATTGAGAACGCATTTAGAACATAAACACACATAAAAGAGTAATTAAGGTAAAATGGAACAAAATTATAAGATAGGCCCGTATCATGTGTCCATCTGGTAAAATACCAAATTAAGAAAAAAATAAATAAAGATAAGAGATAAAATGAAATGGTTTCACTCATTCTTACATTTTATACAAAAAACAAACATAAAAATCATCTTATATCACTATTTTATGAAAATTATTTCATCCAATGTCATCTTATTCTGAGGTATCAAATGGGTACTAAACTCCTGTAATGTGAAAGATATATATAGATGTTTGTTACACAAACATAAACACGCACACGAAGAGAGAGAAAGAGAAAAGAGGTTTTACCGATTGCCTAGGAGAGCATGGAGCTTTATAACGAGTTCTTCTTCATCTTGAGCAAAGTTACCACGTTTAATATCTGGCCTTAAGTAATTTATCCATCTTAGCCTACAACTTTTACCACACCGGTGCAAACCTGATAAACGAAGAAAATGTAATAAACATTTTCTTCTTAGCAAAAATATTCATACTAAAATAGAGTACATAATTATACAAACATAACCATTGACTACACATTTTATTTTACCACCAAGACTAATAGCTTAGTGGTTTCTCGACCCGCGTGCGGTTTATATTTATTCCGTTAGCCGGGTTCAAGTCCATTATGCACTTGATGGTGTTGGGGTTCAAATTTGGTTCAGCCTACTTTGAGGGAGCGCCTACAATCTCTCTGTCTAGACCCCTCCTGTTAGACTCTCGATCGGGTATGGGGTTGACCACCTCCCTTCCATACGTTTTTTTGCTTAGCCAAAAAAAAAAAAAAAAAAAAAAAATCTACATGTTTTACATGAAATAGTTGTTCTTTATATCTGAAATTAAAAAGAAAGGAATTACCTGCAGCCTTGGGGAGAGAACGCCAACAGCCTTCACCATGAGTTGTAATGTAATCAATGAGCTTCTGGTCTTCTTGCTTAGACCAAGCTCCCTTGTTGGTGCCTTCTTTATCACAGCAAGGCTTCCTCATTCTTAATTATCCTCTCAATCTCAGCTTTCTATATATCTTGCAGAATTGCAGAAAGAGAAAATGAAATTAGAAAAACAACCCCATTAAAAGCCACAAATATTGGCCTAGATATAGAAGAGAAGAGAAAGGAGGACCGAAGAGAGAGAAAGTTGACTTGGACTGGTGGTTTTGGGAGTTTAGGTGGGTCACAATGTCCTGCTACTACTAATACTATACAATAAGATCATATGAGATCGAGCTATCTATATGTATATAATAGATTTTCTTTTTAAGTCATGACCTGTTGTTTACCGTTAAGTAAGTGTCTCTTTCTTTTACCTACGCGAATTCCCTTACTTTTCATTGTTTGTTGATTTGTTCAGTCCATACTCCTACAATTATTTATTTATTTTTATAAAAAAAAACTATAATTCATATTCAAAAAGACTTATTAAAGTTATTCAACACAGATTACAATCCACATATATATATATATATATATATATATATATATATATCATTCAATCCACATTAAAAAATTTAAACATAAATGAAAATTTTAAGTTATAAAATTCTAAAATTAAAATTAAAAACAACCCAAAATATATTTCAATCACAAAAGTAATTTTGACAATGAAAAAGGATTTTTTAAAATATTTTTTTTTAATTTTTATCACAGACTGAAATCATAAACCTTTCCTACAAGGTGATAGGTTAAAAACATATTTTACAAACACGAGAAAACTTCATAAACCTTGACAATATTTTGTGTGTCAAGTGCACAAGAATGCAATCGTCTTCTCCAAGAAAAGATCTTAGTGCAAAAACCTTGATTCTTGGCAAGTTCGTATTCATATATCACTTTATGTTCGTTGTTATTAAATCAATTTATTCTGCATTTTACCGATCAGGAACTTGACGTCTATGCGGTTGGTAGAGAAGATGCTCTTAGTAATAAGAGCTGATGTAACCGAGTCGCCAGTGAGGAGCTGCCACAGTTTTGCAGAAAGAGAGAGGAGATGTGGCTCTAGAGGCTAGAGAGAAATAATCAATTAAGTTGTACACTCTGCTTAGAGCGTTGTGAAAATGGTATTCATTTTTATTTTTAAATAACTCAAAAAAAAATTCATTTAAAAATGAATTTTTATATTTGGTTTTCTCCTGTTAAATTATATAATTCATTTGGATTTTCATGTTTTAAATATTTGAAATAATTGAAAATTTCAAAAGAAGAAAAATTAGGGAAGAGGAAGGGAAAGGGAAGGGAATGAATGAGAGAAAGAGAAAGTATTTTGATCAACATAATTTTTTTTTACACGTAATTCATTTGTAAATTCTATCAATTTTGATAGAATTTGCAAAAAGTTAACTCAATAGCAAATTCATTTCGAAATGAATTTTATAATTTTTTATCATTTCCAAACATAACAAGTATTGAATTACAAATGAATTCCTTAAAATTTATAAAATTCATTTGCTTCAAACACACTCTATTAGGGATTAATTAGTAAGGTATGTTTTTTGAATGAAATTTATTATATATCATATATATTTATATATTTAAGTAATATTGGTTATGCTCGCTTAATCTTTATTTTGAAAAATAAGAAACTATAATCAACCCAATAATCGAAATGTATAAGAATTTTGAATTGAAACCAAACTGAAAATTTCGGTTAATCAATGTTTTAGTTCGGTTAGTTTCTTCGCCTAATCCTACTTGAAACTGGCTGCTTTAACAAAACACATATTTGTAAGTATATGTCTAATGTTACTATAATCAACTCGATAACAGTGTTATTTTTAAAATTAAAATGGTCATTTACCAGTCAAGTTCCAACAGATTTCACTCGATTACTACTCCACTGTAAGGTGTTTAAAAACGAATGACTTTTGGAGGTTCTTGTTTTTTACTCATATATTTCCTATTGAGCCCATAATAAGTTAAGAGGTAAAGTTGCAAATGCTGCAACACCTAGGGATGACAAATGTTTGCATCCCCGACCGAGATTTGGACTACCCGATCCAACAAAGTCGGGTTTAAAGGAGATTTTATTTTTACGGGGATTGGGATGGAGCTGATAAAAAATCCGTGACAGATTTAGGGACAGAGATGGGGGATGACATTCTCCAACCTGTTTAATCTCCTGTTTAATCTCGAACTTGATTCATAACCGACTTTATGTTATATTTTTTGTTTAATATATTAGTTTAATTTATTTATTATTATTTTTTATATGTAATTAATTTTTCTTTAAAAAAAAATTGGGGTAGTGGGGAATCCTCGCATTTTTTTTATGGGGACTCGTTTTTGTTTTGTAAGTGAGGATTGAAATAGAGATTTAAGTTGTACTTTAGGTAAACGGGGACGGAGACGGGTAGGCACTCCCTCGCCGCCCCAAACTTGTTTCGTAGCAATCACCAGCAGCACAAGTGGTTACTGGCAAGTGCTAAGTGTCAAATATAAACCAAAAAGAAAAAAAAAATTGCTAAATTACGAAAGGGAATACAAGCAATGAAGCACCTCAAAACTAGGTACCCCAAGTACAGTGATGTTTATCAGTTAGCAGCTTCTTTTCTCTCCCAACCGACTTACCTACCTAGATAGATAAAATTATTAATGTTTCGAAATTTTTTACTTTTATTTCTCTTAATTGGAAACCATACATTCTTCCTTTTGTTAACAATTTTGTTTTCATCTTTCAACGTATTTTCAAAATTTTATTGGCATTGGTGTAACAAACGTGCTACGTACTCACTGATCGACTCTTAAGTTTCATGTGGACCGTTTGGTTTATGGAATTTCTCTACTACACCTAACAGTCATTCATCGATATCTCTCCCAGTTTTTTTCATATCAAGAACGGGTGATCCCCATTTTCTATGCCGATTATGCAGCGAAAGAGTCCTTGGAAGATGCAGTGTTGACAACTCATGCATCAAGTACTGCGTAAACTAATTATCCCCCCATTATACGAAAACTAATATGTAAGCTAGATATACGAATTAATGACAAGAGATGCATTTCGGAATTACATATGCTAGTTTAGCCTGTGGAATTCTCACTGTCAAAATAACAAAAATTTGAGTTTGACCGGCAGTTTGCTGCCAACCAGTCTAATATTATGTGTTTCCATTGAGCTTGTTTGGATGGAGGGGAATGAACGGAAGAAGAGGGAGGGAATAGAAACATACATGGTACCCCTCATTAATTTGGAAGATTTATGGAATCCCTATGTTCACCCTATTTTTCAAGTTTCTTCAAATTAACCCCTTGGGTGAATTGAGGGGAAATGGAGGGGAACATTTGTCCCATTGTTTGAAGATTTAAAGTTAAAGAAAAAGAATGGAGGGAGAATATACCATTCCCTTCCATTTCCTTTTGTACCTCAATTTTCTCAAATCAGGAGGATTTGAATGAGAGTGAGTATGTACTTCTTTGATTTATATTTCTGATTTTTGACACATTTTTGAACTACTAAAACCATAAAACCTAGAGGGAAAAGACACATAATTTCAATTCCCCCTTTAGGAAATTTCCATTGAGAACGCATTTAGAACACAAACACACATAAAAGAGTAATTAAGGTAAAATGGAACAAAATTATACGATAGGCTCGTATCATGTGTCCATTTGGTAAAATACCAAATTAAGAAAAAAAATAAAATAAAGATAGAGATAAAATGAAATGATTTCACACATTTTTGAACTACTAAAACCATAAAACCTAGAGGGAAAAGACACATAATTTCAATTCCCCCTTTTAAAATACGATCTCATCAATTTAATTTATTTGAGATCTAATTTAGTTTAGTTAATAGTATATAATTTTATTGTATTTTACTTCTTTTTTTAATTTTATAGAATAAACTTTAATATTTTTTTAATGTTTTTTTCAAGATATATAAATTAGGCTTTATATTATAACCCACATGACTATAAACACTAAAATTACATCATTTAAAAAAATTTAAAATAAAAGACCTTATAAATTCAATTCTTTTAAATATGATCTTACAAACTATTATTTTTAGATATCTAACTTAAGTTACTTTTAATATTTAACTTAGGGATAATTACACTAAAGGTCCTTGAACTTAACTTAAGGATAATTACACTAAAGGTCTTTGAACTATTATATTCTCTAACAGTTAGACTCCTGAACTATGAATTTGACATCAAAGGTCCTCAAAGTTTTAATTAGTTACAATATAACCATTTCAACCTAACGTTATTCATGAATGAAATTTTCTTAAAAACTTAAAAAAAAAATACAATGAATTTGATAAATGGTTTTTTGTACACGTGTAGAGATAAACGTGATTTGCCTTGAGAAAAAAATATAAGATTTTTTTAGAACTGAAAAATATTTTTGTTTCTTTTTTTACTGTTAAAAATTGGAAACCCCACAAAAAACAATACTTTAGTGAAAAATTATAAAAACAAATTATTATATGACTTCTAAATGGTATATAGAGTTAATTTATTAGAACCTTATTTGAGTGTATTCAATTATCTCAAAGTTAAAAATAGGTATTATATTGATGAAAATGGTGCATTGTAATTAATTAAAAGTTTGAAGCCCTTTGATGTCAAATTCATAATTTAAGAATATAAGGCTATTCATAGCTTAAGGATGTTCAATGTACTTTTAACTTTAATTATTTATATTCTTTACTTGAAGACTTTTATAAATTATGCTTGATTATTTAGACCTTCATAGTGTTTAAATGGCCTATTTCTAGAATGTTAAAAAATAAGATATACCCCAAAATATATCTCGGTAGCATATATGCGTATACGTTGATGCCCTTTTTTTTCGCAACCACATGGAAAAGTCTCACTAGTTCTCTCAAAGGGCAAGTAATTTACTAGAAAAGGTTCTCCTTATGCCCACAAGAATGTAGAGACATACTAAATGATCAAGATACGTGAAGACTCGGAATATATGCTTCTTTTCAATGTGAAATTAAACTAATATTTTTATTGTGTTTCATCATATTTATTTCTAATTAGTCATTACTAATTTTGCAAAGATTATGTAGTTTTATGAGGATTGTACTGGTGTTATTGATGGGGTACACGTACAAGCCATTATACTCTGTGATAAACAAGTTCAATTTATTGGATGGTAAGGGATTCTAACTCAAAACATAATGATTACATGTAACTTTGACATGCAATTCACTTATGGATTTGTTGGATTTTCAGACATATGTCATGATTCAATAATTTTTCAAAAAAAAAAAAACAATTAGTGTTTCATTATATATATATATATATATATATATATATATATATATATATATAATGAAGCTTAGAATGAGTTTCCCCTTAAAAAATTCCCCAAAAGGTTTATTAAATATATTTTTATGTTTTATTAAATTAATCAATAAACTTTGAATTTCTCATTGAGATTTTATTTTTTCAAGAAACTGTTATCTTTATGGACATTTGATATTCACATATAAAAGGTTATTTGGGGTCTTATCAATGTGAAAGATATTATCAACCTAAGTTTCAAGCTCACTATTTTCTAGTAACCAAAAGGAGTTCAATTATGCTCATTCATAATAGAAGCATGATTGAGGAAAGTATTGCAATTTAGAAGAAAATGTGGAAGATAATAAGATGCATTGGCAACTACAAATTTAAAACCCAAAGGGATATAGTTATTGCAACAATGGCATTCCCCAATTTTAAACGAAAACAAGAAAAAAAATTATTGACATTTTAGGAAATTTGATGATGACTCAAGTTTGAAAATTTTGGAGCTTGCTAATGATATAAATCAGTGAAGGTCGTCATGGTGAATAAGCTATTGAACTAGCTAGAAGTGTTAAGAAATAGTATTGTTGTTAGCTTAATGACACTTTTAAGTTAAATTATATGAGAATTTCAATTTACCTAAACTTGATTTTGTTCTTATATCAATCACAATTATAGTTAGGTACTCTTTATGTTATTATTAAAGGATAAATACATTTACTCTCTCGAGGTTTAGTAAAAACTACACTTACACCTTCATAGTTTAGGAAGTGACAGTCACCTCATTTGACCAGTGTTGACTTAATAGATTCTATTAAATTGTTACAGATTTGATGAAAAGACAATGATACACTTTAATAGAAAGATAAAACAACTAATTATTTCAATTTTTTTTTTCTATTCAAATCAAATCTCTTTATTTTTTTTTCACTTAAAAGAAACACTTTTTACCCAACACAAATTAAAGTTAAAAGATAAACAACTAAATAAATTAAAATTAGAAACATAAAGAAAACCAAATCTTGATCACTTTTCCTCCTCGTTCTCCTTCTTTCTCAACAAATTGCGAGTCGGCGTAACATCCGGTCCAACCCCAATGGCGCAACCTCCGGTGCAAAGCTTTACCGAGAAAACTTCTTCTTCTTCTTCCTGCTCCTGACAACGTGATCTTTGGTGCAAATCTTTAACCAGAAAATGCCCAGATCTGACCTTTACAATTTATTATAGTTATGATTTGATGCTTTGTTTTCTTGATTTTGCATCGATGCTTTATACACTAATTAGGTAGCCACTTGAGGTTTTGGATTTCTTTGATAATGTTTTGATGGATATTGTGAGTTTGATTAACCCCTTATTTGAGAAAAATATGCAAGTTTCCATTCTTTTGTCTCGAATTTTGAATGAATTTTTAGGGATTTTAGTTGTAACGACACATCCCGAGTGGGTTCTACCACGAATGACTTCATTATCTTTCAACACTGAGCACCTTGACTCAATATACAAACATACAAATCAAACAACAATACTTTTAAACAATTACAATTTAATATAAACATAAAATCTCGAATACAATAAACCTTTTTAAAACCAAATACCAATTCTTAATGTTTTACAAGAGACACAAAGAAATGGAAAACTTTCTCAAATACTCCTAACTGGTACACTTTACATTTGCTAAACTGAAACAAAATCTAAACTCCCAAAGAGACTCAAACAATGAGGATGTTGTGGACGAGGACCTTACTAAGGTCTTCCATCAACTTTGAGCACAAACTTTCCGAAAATTTTTCTAAAATGTTAGTAAAAATAAGGGGATGAGCTAAAAAACTTAGTGAGAAAAACATCTTACTAAAACTAATTGGTTTTAGGAGCGTACTTCTTAAATTTCAAACCTTATCATATAAGTCATAATGTAAATATAGGTATAAAACATCTTGTGTCCTTTAAATCTTCATTTGAGAGTCCATTCTTTATTAAATTGTAATTTATAAACATAAGCACAAAATATTCACAAATTCCAATATTTCCATTACTATTATTCATAGAAGATAACAACCATCTCAAAATAATGCTCAACATTTACAGTACAAAGCCTTGGTCAAATCTTAAAAGGCACTCCTTAATTCTATCATAAATGATACATTCCTTTATATACTTAGTAAAATTCTACTTTCAATTTCCTTAACGCTTTTCAATAACCCCTTGATTAGCTTAAGATCTCCCTTTCACTTTTCATTAAGCTTCCTCGCAGTTTTACAATGTTTAGTAACCTCTAATCTTTTCAACTGTCTTATTTAATAAATATTTCTTCTAACACTATCCCTTCCTATGGTGCTTCGAACTTTAAAGGCTCTTAAGTTATGACTCATTTATCGAAATCCTTCATCTTTCTTCCATTTTCCTTATCCAACTATCTCTTGGCCTTGCGTACCATATCTATTTCTCTTCTATGATGACTATTCTATTGCTTTTATATCTTACCAACCTATGGATCTTCTATGTCACATTTTCAAGATACATCAAATTAAGTAACAATTTCTTTCTCTAAGAGTACATAACATAAATTTGCAATGCACCAATCTTTCGAATACTAATAACCATCCTTTCTAACACTCCAACCATATCTTCAATAAGTCATCCATAATTCTTTAGATTTCTAAGTGCTTCCAAAATATGAATGCATCATCACATATCTCTCACCATATCCAAAACAATATTCCTGAATTTTCATTTTCAAGTAAAGTAAAACTTTCAAGTTCACAATAACTAACATTAACCATTTAATCGTTTCTCCAAAAATCAGAAATCAAGGTTTACTACACTTTTTCCCTTTACAATTTCTCGTGTAACAGTTTTTACTTCCCTAATTGTTTCCTTAAAGTTCATATTCACCTTAAAACTTTACTTATCACCATCTATGCTTTATTCAAACTGTTTCTCTCTTTTTTACTTCAATGACTCCTATTATACCTGATTCCTTACACTAAACACTTATCCAACAATTTACTCCCACTCCTTCTTATACTCATTGATCCATCTACCCCCTCACCAATACTTTAATTATCCTTTTTAAGTCTTGCATCCTCAAGATATACTTACAACTTCTGTGAATCGGTACTATTACCTGAATTTTGAACTTCCAATATTTTTCAATTGTTAACATAGCATGGACTTCCAAGGTACTTCAACTCATTATTCAAAAAACTATTTTCTTCTTATGCTCAACTCTCAAGCATGCACACATACAAACCCACTAATCAAAACTTTACCTATTTTATTTTCACAATCTCTACAATTTTTATAATAGCTATTTATTAAGTCAATGCTATGCAGTATTCGTACAATCATCATTCATGAGCATCTTAGCACATTCAACATGAAAAAAAAATCATCAATAAAACATGTTGACATATCTCAAATTAGTTTCACTAACTTAGAACAACTAATTTCAACTTACAACTTGACAAAAATAATTTAAAAATTTCTCTAAATCTTCTAACTAGCAATTTATTAATAATTATCAATGCAGACAAAATCAAAGCAAAAACTTTCGAGAAAAAATTGTTTCACTTAAAGGAAAACATTTCGTTATTCTTTTCACCTTTCTATACCTTTTCCAACAACCAAATCACATGGTAACATCTTTACAGACACATGAATGACATAACAATCAAAGTACTGATATCAATCAAAGCATTTACATTCTATATTCTCATCAAGACAATCATTAATAAGGTTTCACAAAACATAACAAATCATTCCAACAATACAAGCATCCATACACAAGTCGACTTAACTTTGGTCTCAAGATATTTTACCCCCAATTAAACCGTTATTGGTTATCCTTACTAAACGGTATTGTCTCTAACTCTACATAACCGACTTTCTATAACTGCCCCATTCACCACACACCATACAACTAAAGTTTACAGAACCTTAAACCTAAAGCTCTGATACTAAAAATGTAATGACCTATCCCGAGTGGGCACTGCTCGAAACAATTCCATTACCTTTCAATACCTTGACTTAAGATGCAAACATACAATTCAAACAATAATACTTTTAAAAAATTACAATTCAATATAAACATAAAATCTCGAATACAATAAACCTTTTTAATACCAAATATCAATTGTTAAGGTTTCCGAAGAGACACAAAGAAATGGAAAACTTTCTCAAAATACACCTAACTTATACACTTTTACAATTGCTAAATCGAAATAAAATCTAAACTCCCAAAGAGACTCAAACGATGAGGATGTTGTGAACAAAAACTAAGGACTTCTATCAACTTTGACCACAAACCTTTCGACGATTTTCCTGAAATGTTAGTAAAAACGAGAAGGTGAGCTAAAAAGATCCGTGAGTAAAAATCTTACTAAGAGTAATCGGTTTTAGAAACATACTTCTTAAATTTCAAACCTTATCATATAAGTCATAATTTAAATATAGGTATAAAACAACTTATGTCCTTTAAATCTTCATTTGAGGGTCTATTCTTTATTAAATTGCAATTTATAAACATAAGCACAAAATATTCACAAATTTGGATATTTCCATTACTATTATTCACAAAGGATAACAACCATTTCGAGGAGTTTTACATATATTTTAAATAGTCATATAGATCATAATCTTGTCATACTATACGTATCATTGATGCAAACTATTTATTTATAATGTTCATATCAATATATAAATTTATCACATCATAAGCAATTATCATTCAAATGTCTTTAACAAATAAATCATGTTGTATGCCTTTTATAGGCCAATAAATTAAGTATACCCCTCATGGGCCATACAAAATATTACCTTCATGGGTCAAACACAATCTATACCCTTTTATGGGTCAAGTACAACTTACATGAGTCTTTATATAAACATATTGATTATATTTATATTTACTCCATATAAGTTTATAGTAACTAGTTTCAGTTATTCCTTTACATTACATTAGTCGTGTACCCATGCCATGCATTAGTTTATTTATTAAATTTATTTATTTTAAAAACCAAATATTAAAATTTGAAATATCTTAAAAGATAATTTCAATAGTATAAAAAATAGTTTAATTTGTTTTTTTTTATATTATTTGAATCATAAGTAAAAATTCATTTACTTATCTATATAGCTGAAATTTTGGTGGTTTTTTTATTGGCTTATCGTATAATTTTTAAAATCTTTTGCTCTCTATATATGCATTGATATTTCTATACCTTAGTTTTATATTCATATGGTTAATTTTATTTGACATATGTAAATATGCATTCTTAAGTAGTTAATTGGATATTTACATAATTTATTAGCCTTTAAAGAGTTTATTGGACTTTATTATTTTAGCTTTTAAAGAGTTTATAGATTGAACTTAATATCTTAATTATTCATAAAGTAAAAACTACGCAATCTCATGTCTAAAATTAAAAAAAAAAATTGACACATAGCATCATCTAAACACTTCTAAAAAAATAATTTCAAATAGTTATATTTATAAATATAGATTTTGCATGTGTTTTATATGTATTTATATGATAAAAATAAAAAATAATATAATATAAACATTCTCAAGAGTAAGAGACTCAAGAAGCTCTCATTTCATAATTTTTTTTAAAATTACATTTTCGCCCTCTCACTCCTGTTGTCCCTCATTGGTTCTACGAATTGGTTACCTTATCATAACCTAAACTTAAAGCTTAATCTATTATGTTATTAAGAAAGAGAAAAAAAAAATAAAAGCAAAGTTTCTCTACATTTATTATTACTAACATGAACTTAAATAGTAATTACATTAAAATTTAGAAAAAAATTAAAATAACTTAACTTAGTGAGTCAACCCAAATTCAAATGAGAGCTAAAATGACATCATAAAAAATGGAAGAAAAAAATTGGTGCAACCCGATGGATCAACCAGAAACTCGACCGAAATCTGAGATAACTTGAACCGAGATGACTCGTAACCTGAACGGCCTAATACCCGTAACCTGAATGACTCGAGACTCGAAACGACCCCAATCGAAAATGACCCGAACCCGAAACGATTCGAACTCGAAACGATCCGAAACTGAAACGACCGAACCAAACCCAACTTAACCCTAATTGAACCAAACCAAACCGAACCCACCCGATTTCCACCTCTAGCACCAACAGGGGTGGAACTAAGAATTTTAAGTTGGGGTGGCCGAATAATATTGTAACGATTTTAATCCGAGTTAAATTCAAGATGTTACACATACAAAGGAAGAAGTGTAGTTGTTAGACTAAATTCACCATTTTTATAACGGACTGAATATATAAATAGTGTATATATATATTTTAAAATAACTCATACTTTTTTCTAAAGATAAATTAACATAAAGAAAATATATAAAAGTTTTACTTTAAGAACGTATTAAACATTTTTAGGTTTGTCCATACTTCAAACATGTTTGAAAAAACATATGAAGTAAAAGTAATTTTTTTAAATTAAAATAAAAATACTTAACGAACTTATATAATTATTATGCTTGTTGGGCACCAAAACAATTAATTCTATTAATTTGCCACACTAAAACTGTTATATATTGTTCAGATTTTTATCAAACATTATCAATTAACCTATAAGTCAATCCCAATTTACAAACCAAGCTAAGAAATAAAAAATAAATAAAATCGACTTACACATGTATTTCATATAAATATATTATCCCAAATTACTAACCAATGAACTTAATTTACGCACAAATCAAAATTAAACTAATCATACCATAAAGATATGTTAATATAAAAATCAAATTAACCATTGTAAAAACATATATAGACAATAATTAATACAATTAAGATAATATTTCTACATATATGTATTAATTTCTCAAAAAAGAAGAAGAAAACTACATATAATAAATATCAAACATAAAATTTAATCTTGGAAATCAAAATACAATATGTTTAGTTGTCTGGAATTGAAACTTGAAATTGAAATTGAGATGAAATCATACTTTTTTTCAACATTAAAATGATTGAAAAAAAACCCTGATTCAACCTCAATTCTAATTCCAAGCTTCAATTCTAAACAATCAAACGTAGTATAAATGGATCCAAAAAATTAAGTTAAGTAATTCATTGAGTGTCTAAATTAAGAAAGTTTTTGGGTAATCAACCTTATAAGATTTGTGTTTGAACCTAAATTATATATAAATTTAAAAAATTTAAGGTGACCATAGACCTCCAAACCTTAACATAACTCCACTCCTCGGCACCAAGGAAGTGAAGGCCACGATTGGTTCCCTTTATTTAGTTATTTTAAAACTTACTTGTAAATATATGTACATAACATTTATGCCATTTATGGTTTGTGTGAATGATGGCCCGGAGGCTCTATTCCCGCCTTTTCCCCCACATTCCTTTTCTCAGTACCCTTAAATCCCATTTACCTCATCCAATTTCAAATCCTTTTCTCACATATACATGCTTTTGTGGACAAATAATACATGTAGACTCGTTTCTTTCCTTCAAAAATGGTATTTTTGTTTAGTAGTTTTGATAGCAAACTTTCTTTGTCAATATGCAAAACACTCCCTCAGGTTTTTTTTTAGATTAAAAATTCTTTTTGATTCAGTCTTAAGCAATTCAAGACATCAGATTATTGGTGGGTTTTCTCACATATACACCTTTTGAAGTTGCATGATTAATGGTATATACGTGTGTTTTATCTCTGTACGCATATGTGCTTTTTGATCATTCTATATTTTTTTTGTAACTTCCATTTCATGTAAATTAGCCATTAACAGGCTATTATGAATTTTACTCAATGGAACTATGTGGAATGTAGTCTAGGTTCTTGTAGAAAGTCCTGATAGAAGGCAGTAATTGATGGCTTGAAATTCACCCATCTAAGACATCTTTGTTGTGAGCTTCCTGAGATTAAAAAGAAAAAACGAAAAACTCTAGGTTTTACTACTGAATCTTTCACTGTACTTCCCAGTGAATTTTGGATTTACTATATATTTGTGTTGTTAATGGAAGCATGTTTAGTCTCATCTATGTACTTGTAGAATTTCATGGAAGACCCATTTAAGAATTCTTTATGTTTGTTACCATTGGAGGTCATATTGAAAACCAGTAATGTGATCGCCTATTTGTTGTCCCACTTAAATTGTGGCTCGGGTCGAAACCCAATGGTTTAGACAAGTTGAAAATTTTACTGGTAATCTTAAGAGCTTCATTAATAACATCAATATAGGTATGAGACCCAAATATTAACAGTACCAATAAAGTTTTTAAGATTACTAGTGGAGTTTTCAGCTGGTCTAAACCCAAGCTAGCCAAGAATTTCTCCCTAAGTGGAAAGGTTTGGATATTGTCCTACCCTTTCATCTACTCTTTCATTTTATTTTCTTCTTTTAATAAAGTGGCTGCAAGACTTAAAGCCTTGCTCTAGCATTGTCAACCTAAGACTTTTGCCATTGACGTAAAAAATAATCCCTTTGAATCATAAGAAAGGAAAGAAAAACTTTGATTAAATTGGGAATCACAGATTGTAGTGCCTGTTACAAGAATTTAACTTTTCTTTTCTTATACTGTCAGCATTATTGTTTATTCTTTCCTAAAATGCTATCGCCTCAAGATAAGAAGTTAAGTAGAAAACGCAAATTTTGATTTTGTTATAGTTGCATTCTACTGGTTGGAACTAATATGACACGATATCTTTTACCTGCTTCATTTTACTAGTTATTATCTAGTGAGATTTGATGCATGTTTTTATTGTTGTATATTTGTAATGACCCACAACTATATGAATGGATTTCTGTAGTTCTGTTATATAGGAATTTGTGGTTCTACATGGATATAGTTGTTTGATATGTCTGTGTTATTCCTTATTGAGTTAAATGCATCTGGCATACATTTAAGATTTTGAAGCATTGCAATCATATGCTCGTGGGAAGCGCAAAGATTATGATCTCTTTGGCAAGAGGACACTATGTGATGAGGAATTCAGGGAAGCCTGGAAAAGGAAATGGATGATGATGCTTGTCTTTGGAAAGGAAGTGAAGATGAAAGTGATTCTAGAGAAGGTGGAAGTTATTTTGAAAAAGAGATCCGGAAAGTAAGACAGCAAGCAAAGGACCACTCACATCTAATTGATGCCAATGACACGATATTTTTTACCTTCTTGATTTTACTAGCTGTTATCTAATGAGATTTGATGCATGTTTTTATTGGTGTTGTATATTTGTAATGACCTACAAACATGTGAATGGATTTCTGTAGTTATGTTATATAGGAATTTGTGGTTCTACATGGATATAACTATTTGATATGTCTGTGTTATTCCTTATTGAATTAAATGCATCTGGCATGCATTTAAGATTTTGCAGCATTGCGATCAGATGCTCGTGGGAAGCATAAAGATTATGATCTCTTTGGCAAGAGGACACCAGGTGATGAGGAATTCAGGGAAGCCTGGAAAAAAGAAATGGATGATGATGCTTGTCTATGGACAGGAAGTGAAGATGAAAGTGATTCTAGAGAAGGTGAAAGTCATTTTGAAAAAGAGATCTGGAAAGTAAGACAGCAAGCAAATGACCACTTACATCTAATTGATGCCTATGACAGTGATGAGTTAAGAAGTGTATGGTCTGGAAGTGATAAAGAGAAGACTCTATGGACTGGTAGTGAAGGTGACAATGATGATGATAATCCCACAGAGGCATACCCAAATTAAGCTAGTGATAAATATATGGATTTAAATGTTTGAGTTTGAGGAAAAACCTAAATAATGAACAATCTCAGACTACTGAAAGCTGAAAATGAGCCAGAAAAGTTGTCACCAGGAAAGAGAGGGAGGAAACTTACTGTTGAGAATGCCTTGAAAAAATTAAAGAAAAGGCCAGATGGACGTTATACCAATGTATGGGAAGTCATGAGTAATATAGATATTTTAATTATGGCATTTGAAAATATTGTTTCTTGACCAAAGTATGAGGAGCTTAAACAGGGAGGACTGAAGAAATTAAGTATTCAGTTTTTCAAGGATATTCAAACACGTATGAGAGATCCAAATTATAAGTTCTCTTCTGAGATAAAGTTGAAGCCAAAGAGTAAACTGGTTCCAAGAAAAAGATGGCAGAAGGCATAGTCCAGAAGAAGGAAGGCACAGAAGCGCTGACTTTTGACTTTTCTATTCAAAACTGAGGCAGGTTACCTGTATATGTTTTAACTCTTGTTACTATGTCTTATCTGTCTGAATTTCTATATGTTGTCTTTATTCAAATGTTAGCATACAATGGTGAAATTATTCAGACTAGTAAGGGTTGCGAGTGAGATTTCTTTAGTTTATTTACTGCCTTGATTGTTGATATAGATTTGAATTACGTCTTTGTTGGGGAAATTACGCAAATTTCCCTATAAACCAGATTAGTGAGAATGCAAAAATAACAGCGAAAATAACACACACACAAATTTGATAACGGAGTTCGGTCAAATGTGCTTACGTCTCCGGACCTGCTGCAGATCGTTTTTACTAAAAGGAGAAAATATACAAAGTGTTTACAACACTTACAACTCACAATTCACACCCAATTGTCTTTTTCTCTTAAGCTTTTCTCTCAAGCTTTCTCTAATACTCTAATTGGTGTATGTTACAAATGAAAGTCAAAGAGTATTTATAGGCTTCAAAAAGACAAATGGGTTGGTGGAAGTTATGGGCAGAATTTATGGAGCTTTGACAAAGCCTGAATTAGGCACCCCCCCTCCCTGTTTTCTTTGACCCAAAAGAAAGGTAGGTGCCGCCCACTACCCTGACAATCTCCCACTTGAAGACCAATTTCAATCTGTCTTCACACCTTGATCTATGCAGCAAATCTTTTCGGTATTGTTACTTTTACAGGCCAACTGAAGTTGACACAACTTCAGTTTGTCGATAGTCATCGTCTTTATCAACATATCTTCTGGATTCTTGCTTCCTTAGATCTTCTCCAGTATTAACACTTCATCTTCCAATAAAGATCTGATGAAGTGATAACGAAGTCCAATATGCTTGGTTCTAGAATGAAATGCTGAATTCTTCGCCAAGTGTATTGCACTCTGACTGTCACTGTGCATAACATTCTTCTCCTGTTTGAATCCCAACTCAGTTAATAAAACTTGAAGCCTATCATCTCTTTACTGGATTTAGTCATTGCTACATGCTCAGTCTCTGTAACGGATAGAGTGACAATCTTTTGTAATTGCGACATCCAACTAACAGTTGTAATTCCAACAGTGAATATATAACCAGTGGTGCTTCTTCAGTGATTGAATTTACCTCCAAAGTCTGCATCTACGTAGCCTTGTACTTTTAACTCACCCTTACCAAAGTACAAATACTTCTCTGTGGTGCCTTGTAGATACCTCAAAATCCACTTTACTGCTTCCCAATGAGCTTTCCCTGGATTTGACATAAACCTGCTAACAACTCCCACTACATGGCCAATGTCTGGTCTCGTACAGACCATTGCGTACATCAAACTCCCGATGGCTGAGGCATAAGGAACCTTAGCCGTAAAGTCTCTCTTCCTCTGTCTGAGGGAACTGATCCTTGGATAAGCGAAAATGACTTGCCAAGGGTGTGCTAACTGGCTTAGTGTTGCCCATGTTGAATCTCTGCAAAACATGGTTGATGTACTCTGCCTGAGATAACTGCAAAATCCCTCTTTGCTTATCTTTTGTGATTTGCATTCCAAGAATCTTCTTTGTTGGACCCAAGTCCTTCATGTCAAACTCCTTTGATAATTGCTGCTTCAACCTTCTGATATCATCCATATCTGAACCTGCTACTAACATATCATCGACATACAATAGTAAAATGATATAACTGGACTTATATCTTTTGAAGTAGCAACAGTGGTCGGTGTTGCACTTATGGAAACCTTCCTTGTGCATGAAGCCGTCAAACTTTCTGTACCACTGTCTTGGGGATTGTTTCAGGCCATACAAACTCTTTTTAAGTCTGCACACCATGTTCTCCTTCCCTTTTTCTGAGAAACCTTCTGGCTAGCGCATGTATATCTCCTCATCCAAGTCTCCGTGAAGAAATGTGGTCTTTAATTCTAACTGTTTAGGATAAAGATCTTCAACGGCAACAATACTCAACACTGATTTGATAGTATTGAGCTTTACAACGGGAGCAAAAATTTTGATGTAGTCAACTCTTTCCTTCTGCTGGAATCCTTTGAAAACTAGTCAAGCTTTGTATTTCTTAGAACCATCATGTTCCTCTTTCACCCGGTACACCCTTTTGTTGTGAAGTGCCTTCTTCCCCACATGTAACTCAACTAGTTCCCATGTCTGGTTGGAGATCAGAGAATTTATCTCGTCTTTCATGGCAAGCTCTCACTAGCTAGCATCTTCAGTCTGACTAACTTCATCATAGCATTTAGGCTCCCCTCCATCAATCAAAAACAAATAATTCATGTATCTCCTATTAGGCACATAAGGCCGAGAAGACCTTCTCAATACAGGAACTGGAGTAGGAGGCTGCGGTGTGTTGGACTACTACGCATTTCTCTGTCCAATGAGTTCCTCTGGCTGAAGACTTGATACAATCGACTTCGTCACGAGACTATTTGGGACATTATCTGCATCTGCATCTGTAAATACTGGTCCACTATGCTCTGAGTTGCTGGCGTCAGTTTTATGCCTATCCTTGTACATCACTCTTTCGTTGAAAATCACATCTCTACTGCGGATCACCTTTCTGTTTTCTTCATCCCAAATGCAGTAACCAAACTCATCCTCGCCATAGCCGATGAAGGTGCATTTCTTGGATTTGGGATCAAGCTTATTCTTGCCTTGATCACTAATATGCACATATGCTACACAACCGAAAACTTTTAGATGTGATAGTTTTACCTCTTTTCCGCTCCATATCTCCTCTGGTATTCTATGCTCCAATGGAACCGATGGGCCTCAGTTGATCAAGTAAGCTGCTGTGTTGACTACTTTTGCCCAGAACTGCTTCTGTAGACCTGACTGTATACGAATACTTCTGGCTCTTTCTATCAACGTTCGGTTCATACGCTCAGCTGCACCATTGTGTTGAGGCGTACCTGGCATGGTTCTCTCCATTCTGATCCTGTGCTCATAACAGAACTTCTTGAGTCCAATGTCTTCATATTCATCACCATTGTCGGTTATGAGCTTTTTAATCTTCAGACTTATCTCATTTTCAACCATAGCTTTCATCTCCTGAAAGCCTCAAACACTTCAGACTTATTCTTTAGAAAGTAAACCCATACCTTCCGAGAGTGATAATCAATGAAAGTCACGAAGTAGTGTTTCCCACCAATGGATGAAACGATCATTGGTCCCTAAACATCAGAGTGAACGAGCTCTAGTCTTTCCTTCTTTGGGGTTCTGCCACTTGTCTGAAAGCTGACCCTCTTCTGCTTTCCAAGTATGCAATCTTCGCACATGTCTATCTCAACTGACTATAAACCTGGAAGTTTCCCTTTTGAGTGCATAATTTTCATTTCCTTCTCACTCACGTGGCTAAGTCTCTGGTGCCACATATTGGAATTTTTGTTTTCTGCTGCAACTGCAATTAAACAGCGCACTCTTGCTGTCATGTAAAGAGTACCACTCTTTTTGCCCCGAGTGACCATCATTGCGCCCTTTGAAATCTTCCAGTCATCACCATAAAAGATCGTAGTGTAGCCTTCACTAGCCAACTTCCTACTGAGATTAAGTTCTTTCTCAGGTCCGAAATATGCCTGACATCCTTCAACTCCCAAATAGACCCATTCAACTTAATCTTCACTACTCCTTTACCAATAATAGCACAAGGTTGATCATCACCAAGGTATACCTTTCCAAGGTTTCCAGGGATATACCTCTCGAGGAATTCTTTCTGCGAAGTAGCGTGGAATGATACTCTTGAGTCTAACACCCAAGACTCCTCATTGCTCTCCAAAGACCATATCAACGAATCATCTCCTCCTGAGGTGGAGGTAACGTTTGCTTCTGCCTTCGCCTCCTGGTCTTTCGGTGTACTCTTGCACTGATTTTTATAGTGCTCGGTCTTCCCATAGTTCCAACACTCGACGGTCTTCGAGCTATGGGAATTATTGGGATTTCTGGATTTGGACCTTCTGTTCTTTGATCTACCTCCGTAGTTCGATCTGCTGTGTCCATTCCATCTGGTTAAATTTCTTCCTCTTGACTCTGTATGTGTTGACCCCCGCCCGTATTTTAATGATGGCAAAACACAACTGTTATTTAACTAACATGTTTAAACTAAGTTGTGTTAAGGATCAAACACATTCAACCAAGGATCAAAGTGCAAAAACTCGAACCAAATCAAGTATCAAGTGAAGACTGAAGATCTAGTATAGGTCTTAAGGTTTAGAACCAATGTAAGTCTCACTCATACATTGTATTAGCTTGTTCAATGGCTCAAACACAAAAGGTTTTTCTAAAACCATTATTTTTAAAATGTTTTTAATGAAAAACTGAAGAAAAACTGGGTTGGAAGACAACCTAGTCGACTGGGTACATATACCAGTCGACTGGTATAAAGGTCAGAAGTAACCCAGTCGACTGGATCAAACAACCCAGTCGACTGGTACTTTGAGCAGTAAGTATCCAGTCGACTGGATGAATCAACCCAGTCGACTGGTAAAATGGACAAAAAGTCCCCAGTCGACTTGATGATATATACCAGTCGACTGGATACCCAGAAGGTCTGAAAACGTATATTTTTAAGTGAACCCAGTCGACTGGTATCTCGACCCAGTCGACTGGTAGTTCAAAAATATGACCGTTGGACTCCAAATCTGAACGTTTTAAAGTAAATCTTTTTCAAATTAAAGTCCAAAACAGCCATATTAATTGATTGCTATATAAACCCATTCAGCAAAGCATTCTAAAATAAGCAGCACATATTCAAAAAGAGTTGATATCATATAATCAAGTTTTTATACTCTTGAAACACAAAAAGCTTTGAAATAATCTTATTGAGCCATTTCTTCAAGCTTTACTTTGAAAGAGAGACATTTCTGTTGTAATAAGCTTTCATTTGTTGTCTCTCTACCTTTTACTTTACACCATCTTTGTAAAGGGATTACTTCCGAGAGGAAGGGGAAACTTCCGAAAGGAAGGGGATTTTTCGGTTTAAGCAATTCCTGTAAATTGCTTGTGTACGGTTTGTGCAACACCCGGCTAAGTTGTGCGACTAAGTTTTCTTAGTGGATTACTTCAAGGAGTTCCTTGAAGAGAGTGGACATAGGGTCGGAACGAATCCGATATTGCCGAACCACTATAACTGTGTTTGCATCCTCTTTCCTTAAACTCTTTATTTACAGCTTTCTACTTGTATCAATTATTTGTTGCTTATCAGTTTTTATAAACTTGTATAAATTCCGCAAAAGTTTTTAAAAACCCAATTCACCCCCCCTCTTGGGTTGAAACCTCGAGCTACAATTGGTATCAGAGCCTCGTTCTCTTTATAAGGCTTAAATTCCTAGAGTTGATCCAATGGCAGCAAATAGCTACTCTGAGGGACACTCTTATACTAGACCACCATTGTTCAATGGATCAAATTATAACTACTGGAAAAATAGAATGAAAATCTTCGTCGAAGGACAAGATTACAATCTATGGAGAATTATAGAAGAGGGACCTAAAATTCCCTCAAAAGAAATAGTTATTGGAGAGACTCTTCATACAATGCCTAAACTCAAAACTGAGTTTACTGACGAGGATTGTAGAACGATGTCTCTCAATAGCAGAGCAACAAGCATGCTACATTGTGCTTTAGATATTTCTGAATATAACAAAATATCTGCATGCGTTTCTGCTAAAGAAATATGGGACAAATTGCAAGTCACATATGAAGGAACAAGTGAAGTAAAAAAGTCTAAAATTTACATGCTAATTTCTGAATATGAATCTTTTAAGATGTCTCCTAACGAAACCATTTCTGAAATGCACTCACGATTTACTACTATTATAAATAGTTTAAAATTGCTTGGCAAGAATATTGAGGAAGTTGAACTAACCAGAAAAATCTTAAGATCTCTACCTCCAGAATGGAAACCAAAGAGGACAGCCATTCAAGAGGCCAAAAATCTTGACAAGCTTGATGTTGAGACGCTGCTTGGGTCATTATTGACATACGAGATGGAAGAAATGACTCCCATCGTCAATGATGATGAGAAGAAGAAGAAGCAAATTGCTCTCAAAGCTTCTACGAGCAACAAAGAAAAGGAATTAGAACAAGAAGCAGAGAGCAGTGAAGAGGATGGTGAAATGGCTTTAATCACCAGACGATTCCATAGGTTCTTGAAGAAAAGCAAGAAACCTTACTCAAAGGATCCCACCTCAAAAAGGGAACCACTTATGTGCTATGGCTGCAAGAAGCCAGGACATATAAAAGCTGACTGTCCGGTTTCAAGCAAACCATACAAGGGCTTCAAGAAGAAAGCTATGGTAGCAACTACCTGGAGCGATGACGAAGAAGATGAGTCATCAGACAAAGAAATTGGATACGAAGAGATTGCCAACCTCTGTTTAATGGCAATCGATGATGAAAGTGAGGTAACATCTTCTCCCTCTTCAAAAAATAATATTGTTACTAGTAGTGAAGAATTACTAGAAGTCATAAATGAAATGCATGAAGAATTAAAGAAATTTGATTCTAGAAATTCTGTTCTTAAGAAAGAAGTATCATCTCTTTCTAAAGAAATGATAGTTCTTAGAGAAGAAAAAGAAAAATTATCATCTTTACTGTATAATTCGTCTCAAGATTTTCTTACAGATGAAAATGAGAATTTGAAAAATAAAATTTCTGAATTAAACAGCACTGTATCTAGACTTATGCTTGGTAAAGAAAAACTTGATGAAGTGCTTTCTTCCCAAAGATTAAGTGAAGGAAAATCTGGTGTAGGATATTCTCCATTGGGAAAACAAAAAACAAAAGAGAGCTTATTCATGAAAGCCTCTTGTGTAGATGGAGCTTCTACTTCGAAAGCTCCTAACCTTGTTAAAAGCACTCCCTTAATAAATCCAAGGAACTCTAGAAACTTAAATGATCATATTAAATTGAAGCATCCTAAAAATACTCATGCTTATTTGTATGCTCATTCTAGAAATGCTCATACACATCCTAGAAATAATCATCATGCTCATTCTAGGAACAATGTGTATAATCAAAGAATGCATTCTGCTCATGCTCAACCTAGGAATCACCATCATAGCTATTTTAGAAATAACTTGCATACATATGCTAGCATGTATCCTAGAATGCATCATCGTTCATTTTCTGGAAATGACATGCATTTTCATACCCCTTACCATAGAATCATGTATCCTAGGAACTATCATCCTAAGGATTATAGGAATGCACATGTAAAATTTCCTAGAAATTTCTATGACTATAATGCTAGGTCTGTGCATTATCAACATGTTCATAAAGCACCATATATTGTTAAGAAAGTATGGGTCCCAAAAGGAACCGTATTTTCAAGGACTAACCCCAAAGGACCCAAGAAATTTTGGGTACCTAAAAATGCTATCGTATATCCTTATGTGATGTAGATTTGCCTTCACACCAAGGAGAAAGGTAACTGTTGGTATCTTGATAGCGGTTGCTCGAAGCATATGACCGGTGATAAAAACGTATTCAAGGAACTAACTCTAAGAGATGGTGGACTTGTGACCATTGGAGACAATACTAAAATAAAGATCATTGGGCATGGAAAAGTCGGTAATGATTTCTCAACTTTAGATAATGTATTGCTAGTACAAGGCTTAAAGCCAAATTTACTTAGCATTAGTCAATTATGTGACAAAGGATATAAAGTCACATTTGAAACCTCTCATTGTCTAGTTATAGACATCAAGAGCAACAAGATCAAATTCATTGGCCATAGACATGAAAATGTCTATATAGTTGATTTGAAATCCTTACATTCCAATAATGAAAAATGTTTTCCTGCTTTTAGTGAAAATCAATGGCTGTGGCATAGAAGGCTTGGTCATGTAAACATGAACTTGCTAAAAATTGTTTCAAGAAAAGATTTAGTTATTGGTCTTCCTAAAATCAATTTTGAGAAAAACAAAATTTGCAATGCTTGTCAAATGGGAAAACAATCTAGGATATCTTTCAAAGCAAAAAATGTTGTCTCAACTACTAGACCTTTGGAACTTTTGCATATGGACTTATTTGGTCCAATTAGTACCATTAGTCTAGGTGGCCATCAATATGCTCTTGTTATTGTTGATGACTATTCAAGATATACCTTTGTTATTTTTATTGCTTATAAGGATGAAGCTTTCAAAGGATTTGAAAAGTTTTGCAAGAAGGTACAAAATGAAAAAGGAATTTGTATTTCAAGCATAAGAAGTGATCATGGCAAAGAATTTGAAAATCAAAGCTTTTCAAAATTTTGTGATGAAAATGGAATTAATCACAACTTTTCAGCTCCTAGAACTCCTCAACAAAATGGAGTTGTTGAGAGGAAAAATAGAGTTCTAGAAGAATTTTCAAGAACAATGCTTTGTGAAAATAATTTACCAAAATATTTTTGGGCTGAAGCCGTGAATACTTCTTGCTATATTTTAAATAGAATTTTGATAAGGCCCCTGCTTGATAAAACTCCTTATGAACTATGGAAAGGGAGAAAGCCCAATATTTCCTATTTTCGTGCCTTTGGTAGTAAGTGCTTCATCTTAAATAACAATAAAACTAACTTGGGTAAATTTGATTCCAAGACCGATGAAGGGATATTTTTAGGATATTCTACTACTAGTAAGGCTTATAGAGTTTTCAATAAGAGAACTCTAGTAGTAGAAGAATCTGTGCATGTAACTATTGATGAATCTAACCCAATGAGTAGTGGAGAAGTTTCCTTTAAAGATGATGCAGATTTTATTCCAAGAATGGAAACTTCTACTTCCATTGTTGACCCAAAAGTGAGTTCTTCTCAAACAAATGAAGGGATGGCAACTCCAAATCAGGACCAACCATCCTCAAGTCAACAAGAGGAAAATCTACCCAAGGATTGGAGGTATGTAAATCATCATCCAATTGATCAAGTAATTGGTGATCCTTCACAAGGGGTAAGAACTCGCTCTTCCATTAGAAATATTTGCAATTTTGTAGCTTATTTGTCTCAAGTAGAACCTAAGACATTTATAGAAGCTGAAAAAGATAATGATTGGATAATTGCAATGCAGGAAGAGATAAATCAATTTGAGAGAAACAATGTTTGGGAACTAGTTCCAAGACCTAAAGATCATTCAATTATTGGAACTAAATGGGTATATAGAAATAAAATGGATGAAAATGGTATAGTAACTAGAAATAAGGCTAGGCTAGTTGCTAAGGGATATAACCAAGAGGAAGGAATAGATTTTGATGAAACCTATGCTCCCGTAGCTAGATTAGAAGCTATTCGAATGTTATTAGCCTTTGCATGCTTTAATAAATTCAAGCTATTTCAAATGGATGTGAAAAGTGCCTTTTTAAATGGCTTTATAGAAGAAGAGGTTTATGTTGAACAACCTCTTGGTTTTGAAAACCCTAGTCTTCCAAATCATGTCTACAAGCTTTCTAAGGCTTTATATGGGCTGAAGCAAGCTCCAAGGGCATGGTACGAAAGACTAAGCAAATTTTTGATTGATAATGATTTTGTAAGAGGAAGAATAGATACAACTCTCTTCACAAAAACTCACAAAAATGACACTTTGATAGTTCAAATATATGTTGATGATATTATATTTGGTGCTACTAATGAATCTATGTGTCAAGAGTTTGCAAAGTGCATGCAAGGTGAATTTGAAATGAGCATGATGGGAGAACTTACCTACTTCCTTGGACTGCAAATCAAGCAATTAAAAGGAGGTATCTTCATCAATCAACAAAAGTACATCAAAGATCTACTAAAGAGGTTCGGGATGGAAAGCTCAAAGCCAATTGGAACGCCTATGAGCACAACCACCAAACTTGATCTTGATGAAGGAGGTAAAACTGTAGATTCTAAATATTATAGAAGCATGATAGGTGCTTTACTGTACTTGACTGCAAGTAGACCTGATATAATGTTCAGTGTATGCATGTGTGCTAGATTTCAATCTAATCCTAAGGAATCACATGTAGTTGCAGTAAAAAGAGTCCTTAGATATCTACAAGGGACTCAGACCATAGGATTATGGTATTCTAGAGAATCATCTTTTGAGCTAGTAGAATATTCGGATGCTGATTTTGCTGGATGTAGGTTAGATAGAAAAAGCACAAGTGGAACATGCCAATTCTTAGGTGCTATGTTAACTTCTTGGTTCTCCAAGAAACAGAATTCAGTTGCACTATCAACCGCTGAGGCGGAGTATGTAGCAGCTGGCAGTTGTTGTGCCCAAGTACTATGGATGAAACAACAACTAGAAGACTATGGCATGAGTCTCAAAAATATTCCTATATTTTGTGATAATACTAGTGCCATCAACCTAACCAAAAATCCTATTCAGCACTCTAGAACCAAGTATATAGAGATTAGACATCATTTCTTAAGAGACCATGCTAAAAAAGGTGATATAAGATTAGAATTTATACCTTCAGAAGATCAAATAGCTGATATTCTTACAAAACCCTTAAGTGAAGCTAGTTTTTGCAAAATAAGAAAGTTGATGGGATTGCTTGATTTTGATAAATTGAATGTTTGATTGCATCTCATTTCATCATTTGCATGTTTGACATTGAGTGAAAGAGTATTAATCATTGTTTAATTATTTCCCTCACTCAAAAATGTCATAGATAAAACAAATTCGTGCTTAAAATACCAGACTGGAAATTTTGCTAAGAGTCCAGTCGACTGGTACATATAACCCAGTCGACTGGTAAGTCTCTGCTTGTTTTTCCAGTCGACTGGTAATTTTGATCCAGTCGACTGGTAGCTCTCTGTCAAAACTTCCAGACGACTGTTAAGTCTTCTCCAGTCGTCTATAAGATCAAATCCTGCTTGGAGCCAAATTTTTTTCATATTTATGAACCACCAGTCGACTGGTAACGATAGCCCAGTAGACTGGTATCTCACTGTCAGTTGATCCAGTCGACTGGTACGTTTACCCAGTCGACTGGTAAAAGAAACTGTTCATCTTTTCAAAAGGGCCCAGTCGACTGGTAAGTTTACCCAGTCGACTGGTATCGCGATTCTATAAAAGAGACTGTTCATTTTCGCCCTTTTTACGCCATTTTCAAATAGCCCAAGCTTTCTCTCTCTAGAAAAATTCATCTTTTTGATCTAAAAAACCATCCAAATCCCTTCTAAACGCACCGATCTACTCATTCCTAAAGAGATTTTTAACTTTCTACGGTTAAAATCTCTCATTTTTACCAAATTTCCTTTTTTCAAAAACTTCAAATTTCTCGAAAATGAGTGACAAAATCCGTATAAAACTAACAACGAGTGGACCTAATGCGCCCAAAAAGCCTAGGTCTTCAAAACCTTCGGCTTCGAAATCAAAAGGGAAGGGAGTAGCAGGGTCATCTAGCAAGGAGCCCAGAACAGAGTTGGAGCAGGCTCTGTTTTTCAGCCCAGCTGCTCATAAGAGGTATAACTCTATAATCCGTCACAAGAAAATCATGACGGGTAGAGTCGTTGATTTCGACTCCATTCGTCATGGTAATTTCGATATTCTACCAGCCTTTGAGGCAACAAATCTGACCCCACTGGTCAGAATTCATGAAAAATATTACCCGCGACTGATTCACCAGTTCTATGCGAACTTGGTGAAACCCAGTCCTCTGGCTCTGAGATTCAGAACCAGAGTTAGCGGTGTGGAGTTTGAGGTCAACACTGACCTCTTAATGAGCATTCTGAGAATCCCTATAAGGGGGGTTCAATGGAGTCTGGATGGATGGCCAGACAACTTTGAAGTTGAGGAGGCCTGTCGGATAGTCAGGGGCGACCCTAACTATGTGTACAGACCCACTACATTTCACACATGTAGTGACTTGCCCCTCGACTCAAAAATGTTTCAATTGATTGTCAGTTGGACCATCCACCCGAGACTCGGGAGTCGAGGGTATCTATCTAAAATAGATACGGTATTGATTTGGTGCCTAAAATCTGGGCACCACTTCAATATATATCCTTTGCTGCTCGCCAACATGATAAATGGCAAAGCAAACGACTCCGGGTGTCTTCCTTATGGGATGCTCATTACGCTCATCCTCCAGCACTTCCGGGTACCTTTGCCTGCCTCCGAGGCTCAGGATATCGGATTGACGGATATCATCAACATCTCATCTCTGAAGAAGATGGGATGTACTGTTCGTGAAGGGTTTCTCTATCCTAAGGCCGGAAAGCGCCTAAGGATTCGAGAGGATGCGAGTGACAGTGATGAGGATGCTGATACGGCTGTTGAGATGGAGACAGATACCCGAGCACCTCCCATTAGTGACTCGAGTACTGGTCAGACTGGATATGGTGACATCCTACGAGATATCACGAGTCTTCAGATGACGATGGAGTCCGATTTTCAGTCCATGCAGTCCGATTATCAGAGGCTGAGCTCCTCCATAGACCACCTACGGGATGACTTCGAGTTACATCGAGAGCACACCGAGGGTTCCCTAGCTGAGATTAGGGAACTTCTTCGTGACAGCTCGGACTCTCCCGCACCATGAGTCTCTTTCGTTTATCAGTTCTTAGCACTTTTCCAGTATTTGTCACATAGCACGGACATCTCATGTTTGTTTTTCTTAAGTTATGGCTCTATGAGGCCCTACTTGTATTGACTTTTTCTCTATGATGATGTACTACTATTAGCCATATTTCTTGCATCTATTTACACTATTTGTGACATGTTAGAACTATTTTAAATATCTGTTTGGTCACTAAAATTGCTGTAAAATGCTTATATGCTTGGAAAACTTCCGGTTCTTCCCGGGAAGGCTTCTGGAATTCAAATGAAGCCAAATCTTCGCGTACATCTTTGTATTCTTATAACCTATTTGACAGTATTGGCTAAGTAGTTTTTTTTATGTAATGCCCCCTTTGGTTGCTGTTGTCAAAACGGAGGAGAAAAATGAGAAAAACGAGAAAATCTAAGTAAAAACGCAACCAATGCATAGATTTAGGGGGAGCATTGCTCCATATCCTTGTAAAAATGTTTATTGATTGGTTGAGTTTAATTCTGGATTGGTTGAAAGAAATATAAACTGTGTTTGCTTGTTTACAGGGTGGTTTTACTCGAAAAACAGAGGAGACTCTGTCCAAATTTCCGTAAAATCTTAACACTTAGTTTTTAAAACTGTTTTTACATTATTAGTTTTGTCATCATCAAAAAGGAGGAGATTGTTGACCCCCGCCCGTATTTTAATGATGGCAAAACACAACTGTTATTTAACTAACATGTTTAAACTAAGTTGTGTTAAGGATCAAACACATTCAACCAAGGATCAAAGTGCAAAAACTCGAACCAAATCAAGTATCAAGTGAAGACTGAAGATCTAGTATAGGTCTTAAGGTTTAGAACCAATGTAAGTCTCACTCATACATTGTATTAGCTTGTTCAATGGCTCAAACACAAAAGGTTTTTCTAAAACCATTATTTTTAAAATGTTTTTAATGAAAAACTGAAGAAAAACTGGGTTGGAAGACAACCCAGTCGACTGGGTACATATACCAGTCGACTGGTATAAAGGTCAGAAGTAACCCAGTCGACTGGATCAAACAACCCAGTCGACTGGTACTTTGAGCAGTAAGTATCCAGTCGACTGGATGAATCAACCCAGTCGACTGGTAAAATGGACGGAAAGTCCCCAGTCGACTGGATGATATATACCAGTCGACTGGATACCCAGAAGGTCTGAAAACGTATATTTTTAAGTGAACCCAGTCGACTGGTATCTCGACCCAGTCGACTGGTAGTTCAAAAATATGACCGTTGGACTCCAAATCTGAACGTTTTAAAGTAAATCTTTTTCAAATTAAAGTCCAAAACGGCCATATTAATTGATTGCTATATAAACCCATTCAGCAAAGCATTCTAAAATAAGCAGCACATATTCAAAAAGAGTTGATCTCATATAATCAAGTTTTTATACTCTTGAAACACAAAAAGCTTTGAAATAATCTTATTGAGCCATTTCTTCAAGCTTTACTTTGAAAGAGAGACATTTCTGTTGTAATAAGCTTTCATTTGTTGTCTCTCTACCTTTTACTTTACACCATCTTTGTAAAGGGATTACTTCCGAGAGGAAGGGGAAACTTCCGAAAGGAAGGGGATTTTTCGGTTTAAGCAATTCCTGTAAATTGCTTGTGTACGGTTTGTGCAACACCCGGCTAAGTTGTGCGACTAAGTTTTCTTAGTGGATTACTTCAAGGAGTTCCTTGAAGAGAGTGGACGTAGGGTCGGAATGAATCCGATATTGCCGAACCACTATAACTGTGTTTGCATCCTCTTTCCTTAAACTCTTTATTTACAGCTTTCTACTTGTATCAATTATTTGTTGCTTATCAGTTTTTATAAACTTGTATAAATTCCGCAAAAGTTTTTAAAAACCCAATTCACCCCCCCTTTTGGGTTGAAACCTCGAGCTACAGTATGCAAAACTAAAGAGGTTGACGATTCACCTGACTCTCTCCGTCGGATCTCTTCACTGAGAACTAGATCACGAACATCATCAAATTTCAACTTATTGCTTCCCAACGAGCTACTCACAGCCGTGACAGTAACATTCCAACTTTCTGGTAGAGAAAACAAAAGTATCAATGCTTGTACTTCTTCATCAAATTCAATTTCAACTGAACTCAATTGGGTTGTGACTGTATTGAGTTCATTGAGATGTTGAGCTACCGATGCGCCTTCTGTCTTCCGCAAATTGAATAACCGCCTCATTAAGTGAACTTTGTTAGAGGCTGATGGCTTCTCATACATACTGGAGAAAGCCACCATAAGACCCGTCATGGTTTTTTCCTTTGCTATGTTGAAAGCAACATTGCGGGATAACGTCAATCGGATAACTCCGAGGGCTTGTCTGTTGAGAAGAGCCCAGTCTTCATCCTTCATAGTTTCAGGCTTATTTCCTGAGAGAGGTTGATACAAATTTCTTTGATACAGATAATCCTCTATCTACATTTTTCAGAACCCGAAATCTGCGTCATCGAACTTCTCGAGTTTCATTTTCCCTTCGTCTGCGGCCATCACTCCCACTCAAATCTGACTTTCTCTGGATTGTTTCTGACTATTCCTACGAACCTCCATGTATTAGAACACTATTTTCGATGAACTGGTACCACCGAAAAAATTTCACTATTCACGAAATTCACTATTCATGTAAATAGTAACCTCACAGAAAACTGACAGAATTCACTACAAAACGCTCTGATACCAGTTGTTGGGGAAATTATGCAAATTTCTCTATAAACCAGATTAGTAAGAATGCAAAAATAACAGCAGAAATAACACACACAAATTTGATAACGGAGTTCGGCCAAATGTACCTACGTCTTCGGACCTACTGCAGATCGTTTTTACTAAAGGGAGAAAATATACAAAGTGTTTACAACACTTACAACTCACAACCCACACCTAATTTTATTTTTCTCTTAAGCTTTTCTCTCAAGCTTTCTCTAATACTCTAATTGGTGTATGTTACAAATGAAAGCCAAAGAGTATTTATAGGCTTCAAAAAGACAAATGAATTGGTGGAAGTTATGGGTAGAATTTATGGAGCTTTGACAAAGCCTGAATTAGGCACCCCCCTCCCTGTTTTCTTTGACCCAAAAGAAAGGTAGGTACCGCCCACTACCCTGACAGTCTTTTTCTTGTTTAGTTTCTTTGAATAACACGATCCTCATCAAACAAAGCAATTCCCTTCTGATGGGAGTTGAATCACAAGTAAGTCTTTCCCTAATTACAACTTGTAAATATTTTGAAATTATATAGGGTAACATAGCAAGAGAACTATTTGAGTTTTTTATTATCAGAAATTTAAAACATACAAAAAGTAAGGAAGCAAATTAAGAAACCAACATTTAAACTATATAAGAGTCAATAGAAAAATATCTCATGCAATATATCACTAATATCATCTACTTAGATTTTCTTTCATCTGTATGTATGTTTCTCTATTGCTCTCCATTTCCCTTCAACTGCAGCAAGCATCTTTTCTGTGTGGTAAAGCAATTATTTTGTTCCTGTTTAGTAATAGGGGTGTGGCAGAGAACTGAATCCCTGCCCAATATATGGAGGAACTAGTGGGATCACATACATACTGTTCTTATTGATGGGGAACACGAGGAATATTAGGACTAAAGATTTTAATCTAGGGGAATATGGGGATAATTATATAATTGAAAATATTAAGAACTATTATCTTAGTTAGCTTCTTTATTTGAATAGGATTAGGATTAGGTTTATTTTTTTACCATTGTTATGATATGTTGTTCTTATCTTTTTAGAATTTAGTCTTTATCTTTTGGTTATGATTCTCTTATATATATGGGAGGTTGATTTGTTATTGAACAGCTTATGAATGAATTTAGATTAAATTATCAATTTTCATACGTGTTGAATTATCCATGTGATTTGGATTACTATCTTTAACTTCCTTTTTTTTACAATTCTTTCCTACTATACGACATCACTTATCCATCATGTTATTGTTATGCGTATCTTGCATGTAGATGTTCATCATCTCTATGGATGGATAGTGGCAATGGTATGCCTGCTGCATGTTGCTCACATTAGTGATGGATGACATTTGATTATATTCATAAGTTGGCATCTCTGAATATAGGTCTTGAAACCCATCTGATTTGATATCAGCCTCATTGCCCCGAAAATCTGCATTACTCATCATGGATGTCATGTTATGTTCCCACCTACCATTTCTACCGAACATCTCTCCATCGCATCTCCGATATCCACTTTCCACCTATACTGTTGCCATCAAATTCTGATCAATCTCATCAGTCATAGCCTTAATTCCAATATTCTGGTTAAGATAGTTTTGAAAGCTCCACTCATCTTCAACTTCATTGCCAAGGAAGGCAGGGAACATGCGTTCATTCTGGGAGGCATTGAGGCCATTGCTTAGATACTGCATATGGTTCATGTTCTCGTCATCGTTGATAATTTTGGCTTGTTCATGGTTCTGGTTCTGGTTGTAAGTTTGATTCCAAAGCTCTGCATGTTTGCCAGATTTGACCAGCTTCTTGAGTAAAATTACAGGACTTACATTGCCTGTAACTCTGACCATCTGGTGTTCTACATCTTCGTTTACTGAGTAAACACCTAAACCCAGAACCAGCAAAAGCACAGAAATATTATGTAACCAGGAATTCAAATTAAAATGAGATCAATAACAGAAAATCACATAGGACTGACGAATATATATACACACACACACTATTTCTACATGATTACTGGGTTTAACTTTTCAAGAAATTATACTAAAACAAATCTGTAAAAAGTGATTCCTGTAACATATATCACTGTAAATAAAAATCATGAATAATTAAAAAGAAAAAAAGAACTTCTTTGTTTCTGGATAACAACTGCCCACATGAACTTCTCCATCCAACAATGAAGAGATACTGAAATCCACCACAAAAAGATCATATGATAGTAACTCATAGTACGTAGTTATGAACCCATCAAAGACTATTTTGTTCCTTTTTTTTATTTTTTTATTTTCTCCACTGTCTGAACTTGAGCATTTTAATTGTAAACGGAAAACATAGAGAAGGTAAATAGTACCTTCAATTTTTCTGAGGAGTTTCTTCACTTTCTGCTTGCACCCATGACAGTTAACGTGTACTTTGAGAATATATGTCTGTTAAAAACAAGATGTAAAACAAACTCAACATTCAAGAACAAACAAGTTATAATGCCAAGTAAAAGCATAAAGCAAATGAAACAACAGAACCAAAAGGCTTTAGAGAAAATAATAGAAAAATTGTAGAGACCTCCATCTTTAAGGGATCATATCTATTTCTTGACATTTTGAACATGAACAGTGTGCTTTCTGTTAAAACGGGAAGAACATGTGTTCAACTGAGTTTCCTAGTACTATTTCTCTGTTTCCTCAGTAGCGTTTTTCTTTCCTTTTCTGTGCACCCAC